>JAIUZE010025946.1:0-23289 GCA_022085475.1 Heliosperma pusillum | reverse complement strand
AAAAGTCAAAGACGGTTTCAAAGTCAAGAAAGTCAAACCCGACTCAAAAGTCAAGAAAAGTCAAACTTGACTTAAGACGGGATTTTCATGAAATCTCGCAGAAATTCCAAATACGAACTCGGAAATTATAAATTCGACTCGGAACTTAAAATTCTAATTTAAAACTTAAATTTTACTGAAAAGCTTTCGTAAAATATTTCTACTAGAAAAATAGGGTACATTTCCGGGTGTTACACCTTGTGTCTTGCATCTTTCTTTGTCTCGTTATTTTTACATGTTAAAAGTAGTTTGTTGGGTTGAATTTAATCAATAAATTCATAACACTTATTACTATCACACGCTTATACGGACAATAAAAAAAGTAGGCATATTTTATTTATAATCAATTCAACCTCCCCCCCCCCAACCCCCCTTCTTGAGTATTTCGGATCAATAGACTCTTCAAATGTGTCTGTATTTTCCGCTACAAGATTATTCATGCTTAAATACTATATTATTTAATTAGAAAATTTCGTCTATAGTCATTATATTTTGTTGAACCATATCACTATAATCTTTCATGATATTCCTTATTTCCTTATTGCCAAATATCATGAAGTTATCTCATTGCCAAAGTTTTATCTTACAAAATCTGTCCTTTAAATTTTTATCCAAAATTTTATTTCCCAATATTTACCCTAGATTCCCTCTAACAAAAAAAAAGAGAACTATCCCACTTAGCTATATTCACCGCCGGCCTACTTCCCTAAAACCACTAAAGTCAAGTTTATAAAACTTCTTTAAATACATACACCCTCTATACATCACATCATCATTATTCATCTCTCCTAAACCCTTTCAAACACTTAACACTCACATCTCTCTAACAATGGCACCAAAACCAACAACCTGTGTTACTACTCCTTCAACCAGGTCAAAGGCCCACTCGCTCGCCCAACCAACCACAAACCCCCCAACTTCACCCTATGTATCAATCTCCACCGAACCCATCTTCAACCCCATCACCTATGACCCTCGCGGTGAGACAAGTGTCGATGGAAAACGCATAAAGCAGGATAAGGGAAAGAGGAAGGTTTTAGTAGCCAATGTTGAAACTGACGCTATAGAGCAAGGGGAAGTATCGTGTGATGATTATCAACGAACCCTGTTTTGGGAACCGATGTCGCATACAACAGAGGCTGGACTGGACAAGATTCGTTTTACCGAACATGAACGAATGTTGTTCTATTGTGTTAAGAAATACTGTATTCATGTTGGGCGTTATTATCCCAGGTCTTGTTACAAGAAAGTGGCTGCCTTGCGGTTCTTTGTCGAGCTCTTGAATCTTCAAGGTTGGGGCGTATATGTAAGTTTTCGAGTCTTGTCTAATCAATTGACTTAATTAAATTTTTTGCCTTTGTTTCAACAAAGGATGGTGGGTTCCATGCGGTAGTAAATGGCCGTGATGTGTTTCTCTCCATTGATGACTTTTGCTCAATGTTTACGGTTCCTGATGATGGATTTAAATAAAGCCTAGTCGAGAATGGAGGGATGTCACAAGGGAAGAAATGTTGGTTATTAAAAGCTACTTTCATGATGGATCCATGATGAATAATACGGCGTTTACTACAGATTTTTCTCCGAAATTGTAATTTTTCGTTACTTTTCTACGTAATACGATTATTCCAATGAAATGTGGCCGCGATAAGGTATCTAGCTACGAGCTCATAACCGTGTATTCTTAACTTGAATGGAAAAAGGTTAGTCTTCCGCATCTCATCTTTCATCACATTATACACATTAGTTTGGTGGTCACAAGGGAGGAGTTCCCTGCTACCATTAATTTGCCCTATGGTATGTGGATCTCTCGTCTTTTAAAATTTAAGAAGCTTATCGACTTAACTAGTCATGGTGTGTTCTCCAGAGATGCTATGTGTGCCGAGTCTTTTCAGTTGAAGGTCATTGGGATTGTGGGTCCGAATATGGTTTTTCAACCCGAGGGTGGTGTTGTTGATAAACCTTGTGTTGTTGATCCCTAGCTGACTGCCTTTATGACCATTGTTTTTAAAAAATTGGCTAATATCTCATCAAGAGATAAGGAGTATGATGTTGGTCATGGTGAATTGCGGTCATGGATGGATGGTGTTAATAGACGGCTTACGGCTATAGAGCGTGATTTGATTGGAGCGTGATTTGATTGATGTCCGTCACTAAGTCCTCAATTATGGCGTGCGGTTGAACAATTTGGCCAGTCAGTGAGGTGCATAGGTTATAGATGGGCGTCAGATGCAGGAGGATATGTATGCGATGCTTGAAGCTACTTAAGCTCTTCCCTTCAAGGTGGTTAATTTCGACACTTGTTTGATTTCTTAGGCAAACCATGTGCGGTTGTGTTTTCATTGCCTTGACTCATTTGAATTTTGTATTGTTGACCCAAATGTTTTTCATAACCATGCACTTTAAACCTTGCTCCTTTTCCTATCTAGCCTTCTTTTGCCGTCATAAACTTAATATTATCTAGTCATTTTATGTCTTATTTTCTTATTTTCGATAATGTCAAGAGAGGCAAGAAATGAACTTGATTTAAGTTTATTGCCTAAGCTTGCTCCTTGTCAAGACTCTTAGTCTCTTAAGGTCCTTAGGTGCTTATACTTTAGCTTTGGATGTCATGATCTTGCGTTCTACCCACTATGAGTTTTATAATATTATGTTGAGGGGGAACTTACCTAGTCACAAATCATTAGAGACTTGTCATCATCAAAAAGAGGGAATTTGTTGAACCATATAGTTATAGGAGTTTGTTTTGATAATGACAAGTATGTTTTTATAGTATATATGGCTGCGCTCGTAATTGTTTGTTTAGTCGTGGTTGAGTTAAGCCTGATTCGGCAACTGAAGTTCTAGCTAGTTTAGCTATAATCTTGATGATTTGTGAAGCAATCTTATAGCTCGATGTACTATAACTTTGGAACAGCCAAAGTATAGGTGTTTCCACTATAACTTCGGTGATTATCAACCTCAAGATCAAATTACTTTGAAGCTCAAGATGAAGAGCTCGTAACATAGAATGAAGTGACGATCCATATGTTGAAGCTCTCCAGAAAGATTTCGTGAGATAGATTGTTGTTCAATAACGGTAGTTTCAATAGTAATTTTGCGAAGTAAAGTTCTAGTTGTTTTAACTATAACCTTACTTGCCGAGCTCAAAGTTATAGGTTAAGTTATTATAACTTTGAAGCTGTGAGGTACAACGCAACTGTTTTAGTTTTTCAAATGGTTTTTCGAATACAGTTTTAAATATTACTTTTAAAGAAAAGTATTTATAGTCGATTAAGGTTTAAATTTATTTAGTTTGAATATTATTGTGATTTATCTATTGATTAGTAAAACAACTTATGGGTTGTTATACAATCTAGGGTTTTCATACATGTTAAAGCTTAAACCCTAATTTATCTTACTAAGCCGATGATGGACTATGGTTTCACTTGATCAAGGCTTATGGTCCGGTGCCACTCGTGATTAGCCATTGATTTAATTAGGGTTTAAGTAAGATGTAAACCTAATATCTTTCTTGTTCTACAAGAGAGGCATATGGTTTGCCAGGGTTTGTAAATTTAACCTTATATCTTTCTTGCTACCCAAGAGAGGTCATGGCTAGTTTGGGTTGTAATTAAAACCTAGTTTTCTTCTCCACTATATATACTCAAGTATACTATGCATTTGAAACTACGCTTTTCATACTAGAATTCTTATTGCAAACGTGCTCAAATATTCTCCAATAAAACCTTTGTTGTTACAAAAACCGGTGTTTTCGAAAAGTTGTACTTCATCTTGCAAATTATTTTGAGACAATCGTTATTGGATAATATTGCTAGAATTTTATCTTATACGTTCAATTGTGTGAACACTAAGAACAATCAAAAACATTTTCTTATTAACATAAGATAGAAACCAAATATTTAACAGTACTTAAACCTTGAGTTGCAACTAGAGTTAGTTGTACGAGTGGCTTGATAAATTTGTAATCCGTAGAAAGATAATAAAATAATTAATCGAGAATAGTGGATGTAGATTTCGAGTTATGAAACTGAACCACTTCAAAATCCTTTTTGTTTTGCATCTTTCTTTGTTTTGTTATTTCTTACACGCTACAAGTATTTAGTTAGGTTTAATTAATCAATAAACTCATACTAATTATTATCATCAAACGCAGGACCAATCAAAAAAGAAGGAATACTTTATTTATACTCAATTCACCCCCCCCCCCCCCCCCCCCCCCCCTCTTGAGTATTTCGGATCAATAGATTCTTCATAGAGAATGAGAGGATGATGGCTCAAATTGATGGAGGTTTTTCATCAAGTGAAAAGGACACCAGTTGTGAGTGGTTTTGAGAGGGGAAGAACATCACAAAGAGAGGATAGTTGAAGGGATAGGTCCAAGTCGAGGCCACGAGACATGAGTACTGTGAAGTGCTACCATTGTCATGAAAAGGAGCATATCCAAATCAATTGTCCAAATATGATGAAAGACTTAAAGAGCTTGAATATACTCCAGGAAATTACGGACAAGGTTAAGATTGGTGATGAGACTGATTTTTTCAATTTGGTTTATGGTGGTTCTTGTTTTGATGATGAGTTGTTCTTGAATTCTCAAAATGATGAGATAGAAAAGTGTCAAGAAAAGTGGGTATTCGATTCGAACGCCTCCGTGAATGTATGTAGAGACCAAGCTTCATTTGACACTTTGCAAACTACTGGTGACTTTGGGTATATTAAAGTTGGTGATAGCCTAAAGATGAAGGTTGAGGGTGTAGGGAGTGTGAACTTTAAGCTTCACAATGGCACCATAAGAACTTTCAACAATGTAAGGTACGTACTTAAGTCTTGTGCTAACATTGTCTCTTTGGGTGTGTTGACATCTCAAGGGAATCGGTATGTTGGTAATGGTAAGGCTCTACTCTTTTGGAATAATTGTTTGAACTGAACTGAACTTAATAGAGCTGAACTGAACTGAACTGAACTTTACGCACCTGAATTGAACTGAACTGAACTGATCTGAATTAAACTAAGCTTAACTGATCTGAATTAAACTAAACTGAACTTAATAATAATCTGAACTGATCGTCGGCTAGTTTGTACGTGGCTTGTGGCCATACGTGAGTTAGTGGTATTCTTTTTAGGTTTTATTCTTTTTACTTTTTCTCCATCATTCCTGATTTAGTACGGTTCCATTCTTTTTTTTTAGTATTCGTGAGTGTCCGGATGGCCATGGTAGGGGCCTTACTAAGGCCGTATGGCAAAAGCATTTTCAGGATCGACATTGTAATGATGGTGCTATGGGGCTTACGCGTCAAACTTTTACTGATAATCTTACTGTTTTCTCTAATGCCGAGATTACTTTGAAGCGGATGAGGCTTTGGTTGTGTAAAGACTACTTTAAAACACATACCTTTTGCTCTATGTGTCGGCATAGTCAGGGGTCTATTGTTGCGCCTCCGGTTGTGGTGATGGCATCGTTAGCTTTATTATATATGGTATCCCAAGACCTCCGGCTCCGTCTCCCTCGATTCTTTCATTTGATGATGGGGTTAAGCTTGTTCAGTGGTCTATATCTTTGCTTGATCGTTTATTATCTTTGGGCCTTCTCACCGTGAAATCTTTTCCTCCTAAGTGTCGTCTTGGGTTTGCTCGGGTTTTGAAGGGAGTTTTAGATAATGTGGCTGACTCTCCTGGTGATTTCTCCTGCTAGGTTTGTATGCTTGTGTTGTCTCTTTGTCTGCTTAAGACCTTCACTCTTAGGAGTAATCTTGATTTTAGGATTGCTATTAGGCGACAACTTCAAGAGGAGAGTATTACCAGGGCTATTCTCGCTTGGGGGTGCCTAGCGGTAGTTTGCAGCTTTTCAGGGTGTATTTGGATGGGGTTCCTCTTTTCGTTTCTTGTGGAGGAGGATCTTTATTTGAGTGAGTTTAAGATCCGCCAATGTTGGTGGAAGATTTGTGATGGCCGCTATACTGCTGCTGTTAGGGCGATTTCTTCCTCTGGCGTCGCCCCTTACTCTGATGCCACTCTTAGGGCTTTGCGAGAGAAGCACCATGTCGCCCCCATCTCCTTCATTGCCTTCTTAGCCTGTGAATCATCATTTTCTTGTTGCCTCTTCGGCTGTGATTTTGGATATAATTCGTAGTTTCCCGCGTGGCACTTCTTGCGGGAGGGATGAGTTTCGTGCCCAACACCTTCTGAACTGTTTGAGTGGCGCTGATGTGTATATCTCGGAGGACCCGATCGCTTCTATTACTAGGGTGGTTAATCGTTTTCTTGAGGGCCGATGTCCACTAGCTCTTCATGAGTACATTGTCAGCACTTCGCTTTTTAAACCGAGTAGTGGTGTTCGTCCTATTTCTGTTGGCACTGTTTGGAGACGTCTGGTTTGTAAGGTTGGTGCTTGTTTGGTTGGTCCTTCCCCACCTCCAAAGTTTCTAAGCCTGTCTTGTACGCCTTGAATTGGTTCATTGAGGCTCGTGGTGGGGATATGGGGCTTTCTATGTTGCTGGTTGATTTCCATAATGCTTTCAACCTTGTTTATCGTGTAACCATGCTTCATCAAGTTCGCCGTCATTGCCCGATTCTTTCTCGTTGGGTGAAGTTCTTTAACTCTAGCCCTATCCGTCTTTATTATGAGGAACATTGCTTTTGGTCTTGGCAGGAAGTCAAACAAGCTGATCCTTTGGGCCCCTTGCTTTTCGCTTTGGTTTTGCATCCCTTGGTGTGCAAGATTTGGAACTCTTTTGATAAGAGCTTACAAGTTTGGTACGTGGATGATAGCACCATCGTTGGGGATACTTTGGAGGTGGGGAAGGTTTTGGATTTGAATATGGCAGATGGTCCTTAGTTTTGTCTCCATCTTAATGTTGCTAAGACTAAGGTCTTTCGGCTTACTAAGGATCCCTAGAGTCGGCTTCCTGGTGTTTTTCCTCTTTCTATTGGTCGGACTTTGTGTGGTGTCTCTGTTTTGGGTGGGCATGTCGGTACTTGCCCTAGTTTTGGCAGTGAGCTTATGGCGAAGAGAGTGACTAAGATTATCGAGCTTATGGATTTGGTTGCTGGGATTGAGGACCCGCAATATGAGTTGCTTCTGATTAGAGCTTGTACTGGTATTTCTAAGCTCTACTTTACCCTCCGTACTTGTTCCCCGAGAGTCTTGTGGTATGTCAATCTCTGTTTTGATGCAGCACTTCGTTCTAGGTTGGAATGTATTATCACCGCCTCTGGGTGTGGTTTTGGGGATTGGCAATAGCGCCTTGGCACGTTCCCTTTTCAACTTGGTGGGCTCGATGTTTACGTTTCGGGAAATGTTTTACACTATACTTTTCTGGCGCCCTGTTTGCAGTCTGCAGATTTCCAGGCTAAGCTCTTACGACCTTCTGGTGTTGTAGATGCTGGTCCTACTTTTGACGATGCCTTGAGGGTGTTTTATGAGACTACTCGTTCTGCTTTTTTACGCAATCCTAGTGAAATCGCTGCCCCCAAACTTATGAAGAAATTGGCGGATATATATTTTGCGAGGGTTGCTGCTACTTTATAATCTGTTTTCTCTTTTACACCGCGTCAGTTTACGTTGTGGAAGTCTCAGCAGGGTGTCGGTTGCGTGCGGTTCCTATCTCTGGGTTGGGTTAAAATATGAACGGGAGGACATATCATAGTATGCTGGGTGCTTCGTTATTCGCGGTATCTAGGCTTTGTCATGCTTGCTCTCGGGATTTTTCGGATGATGTTTATGAGGACCTCGCTATTTCTTGTACTGATACTGTGGGTGTTAAGCATCGGCATAACCTTTTTCGTGACACCTTATTCGACATTTGCTATAGGTTTGGTATTTCTGCAGGTAGAGAGTTTGATATCGGTTTTGTTGACAGACATGGCGGATCTCTTCATCTTGCGAATTTGCTACTTTATTCCTAGGACAAAGGAGGTGATGTGTGTGTTGATTTGACAGGGTCTTCCCCCTTGAGTCAAATTGGGATGACTGATTTAGCGCCTGGACGTACGGGTTGTTGCTTATGCTGCTCAGCTTATGTGTGCTAAGTATGGGGATTTATGCGCGACAGCTGGTTATGGTTTCCTTCCCTTATCTTTCTCTTCGCTTGGGGAGCTGGATTCGGTTGATGTTGCCTTGTTCAAGCGGATCCAGCAATTCTCGGTATCTCAGGATGCAGGGGCTCAGGTGGCTGCTTATATGTTTTCTATACTTAGTTTTGCTGTAGCTAAGGAGTGGGGGTCCATATTGTCTGCAGCGAAATAAATTCAAATGGTTTTGAAAATCTCTGCAGAATTGGGTCAATTTCAATAGCTCATATCATGAGTTTTACATGGTGAAAATTTGAGTTCTTTATATTTTTGGGTTTTTGAAAGAGTCCTCTTTCATATGGAGTTGGAGTCCATAACATTCATTTAGTAGATTTTTCACACGAGGGCTTCAAAGACTGTCATGCATGGATGCTTCTCAGCTTTTCAGAAATGACCTGTCAGCACTAAAACGTGAATAACTCAATATTGGATGGATGGTTTTGGTTGAATCTTTTTGTATATGAAAGATAACATTCTTATCTTTCATTTGAGACATCATGGGTATTTTTAATCGACCTGAGATAAGAGATATGATTTTTTGAAGTTCCTGCTGCTGCACAGGAAAACTGCTGTGCATTCACTTCTGACCTGCACTTACTCAAATGCTTATAACTGAAGTTACAGGACCTGTTTTTGCATGATTCCAAATGGAGAAGGAAGCTAACTCATATAGCTTCAATTTGGCTACTCATGGGTCTTCTAGTTCTACCTGTGCAGAAACTGAGAGCATGTGCAAGATGCCTCTGGAGTCTGGAATACTGCTGCACAGTTGTCAAGGGACCTGCTAGTACTCAAACCTCTATATCTAGAGTTTCATTCATCATTTTGGGTTGCTTCTTTTTTGAAATGAAAGCTAACATCTCTAGCTTTAAAATGTGATATTTTAGGGGTTCTAATTTGTAGAGTCTATTGATCGAATACGAAAGAGGGGGGGGGGGGGGGAATTGAGTATTAAAAACTAGCCCCACTTTTTGATTTATATGATATGTAATTAATTATTTGATCTTATGAATTAAAATCAACTAATCAATTAATCAAAATAAGCATAAATAACGAAATAACGAAAAGTAAAGAGATAAGAGAGAGGCACACGATTTTTGAAGTGGTTCAGTTTCACACGTTGAAACCTACGTCCACTATTCTCGAATAATAATTTTTAGTACCTTTCTACGGATTACAAAAATTATCAACCCACTCGTATAATCAACACTATGATTATAAATCAAGGTGAGTATCGCTAAATACTCTATACTATCTTACGCTAATAAGAAAGTACAATATAACTCACACAAATTCCCGTTAAAGAATTGTAAGCTTATAATGATGTACTATTATCCAATAACGTATTTCACTCAAGCGATTGATAATAATTGATGCACGACTGTTTTAAAAACAAACTCTAAAAATAATAAATATTTGCTCAAAGGTTTGCTTTAAAACGATTTTGGAAAATCAACACAAGTAAAATAAATAGCCGTGTGATGTATTGTGTTTCGTGTATGTCGTCTCTTTTTACAATTGTATGTGAATGAGTATTTATAGTAGTAGAATCATAGTAGATCTAAAACCCTAGTATAATATTTAATAAAGATATTTATCTTATCATAAAATAATATTTGCTTATCTTTTAGAAATATCTTTATCTCAAAATATTATTTGGTTTATCTTATAGAAATATATTTATCTTGATATCTCAAAATATTGTTGTAAAGGTATAGTAGAATCCTAGATTAGGTAAACTAAGGAAACAACCTATGGAGGCCGAAATCCTCTAGCTCACGAAACCCTAGGAGGCACGCAACCCTAGGTGGCTCAATACTAGGTTTCACGAAACCCTAGATGGCTCAACCACTAGGTGGGCTAATTAGGTTAACAACAAATTGAGATAGAATATATTAGAAACCCTAGGTAGCATGACAACCCATAAGTTGTATTACTAACCAATAGAATCTAATAAATATATTATCTATTAAAATAATTGATAAATATAAAAAATAAAACTCTTTCACTTTTGTGAAAAAAATTTCAAAACATTTTATTTCCAAAATCATGCATCAATATTTTATCATCCAAATCATAGGCTAAAGCTATAACTTTTAACATAAAATCTCTCGAATGGAATAGTTACCGAATGACGACCTATACTATCTAATCTTCACAAAGATCTTCAGTATACGGATCATCTCTTCATCTTGATCACAAAGACCCTCCATCTCGAGTCTTGTGTAGATTTATGTAGATCTTGTTTGAAGCGATTTTCCTTAAAGTTATGCCTGGTTAGCTATAACTTCCATGTTCACTTCCAAAGTTATTCCTGAAGTTGTTATAACTTTGTCTCACAGACTTTATCAAAGTTATGTCTAACTTTGATCTTTCTTCTCATAATTGTTGCTAGCTATAATAAGACTAAAGCACACAATTACACGCATATGATATATCGAGTAAAGCATATTATTACATAAAGCACATGTCATTATCAAAACTATGAATTGGTCCAACAAATTCCCCCTTTTTGATGATGACAAGTCTCATATGATTTCCTCAAGATGTCTTCTTAACAATGTGACTAAGTATGGTTCCCCCTCAACAAAGCACTCCAAAGTTATAGCAACTTTGATCGCAAGAACAAAACAACTTAGCCAAAGTTATAGCTTGAGAGAATTTAAGAGATAACGAGTCTTGACAAGGAGCAAGCTTAAGCAAAGACTCAAATCATATCATTTCTTCCCCCTCTTGGCATCATTGAAAAGACAAGAACAAAGACATGAAACGACTAGAATAACACATGTCAAGGCAAGAAATAGATATGCAAAATACGCAATATAAGACGATATATATCAAGCAAAATAAAGTGCAAAATGTTGATTAAACTACAAACCACAAAATATAGTGTTAGTTGCCATTGGGCCGAATAGACAATGTCAAAATAAGCCAAATGGGCCGAATAGGATTAGTAGTTTAAGAGTGAAAACAACCAAGGATAGAAAAATCAAGGCATTTTGGGTTGACGGATTTTGTTAGGATCGACATAACCGGGCCTAGTGCGGTACTCAAGAGTGGAAAGACGGTCAAGGCAATTTGACACATGAGAAGCTTGAGCGGTGAGGCAAACATCAAAGTTCCGGACTTTTAATGAAAGAGCCTCCGTCGCATCATAAATTGTACGCATTCCCTCACGCATCTCCGTCCCGCTCTTAACCAACGACCCGCCTTGGCTCACCAAGAAAGTCATCCTATCCCTTTGCCTATACGCCTCTTGCTTACAATCGATAATATTTCGTTCCAACTTAGCAAGGCGATCATCCACACTATCCATCCATGTTCTCATCTCATGACTCACACCTGACCCTCCTTGGTCACGGGTTGAGCCCAAAGACCCCATGCCCACGGCTTGAACAACCGTGTCCAACACCGTCTCAATTTTCTTATCCTGCGCATCCAAGCGCTCCATAATACTACCAATGAACATATCTAATTTGGATTCAATCACAGAAAAATCAGCCCCACCCGAAGACAATTCAACCGAACCTCCTTTGACCAAAAATAACAATTCCGGACCATTAGCATCAAGCTTCATAAATTTCAAGAACGTATCACACATCTCATCCTTTACCGCGACCCCATAATTTTGCATATTAACAACTCCCTTTGACTCAAAAAGCCGAGACAGCCACATGCCATATGGCAAGTCAAGAGTAGAGTAAAATTTGTCTTCGGTCACCGAGAAAGCGGTTTGTGAAATACGATTAAAAACAAGAGAAGGTAAATTAACCCGATTGCCCTCCAACCAATGCTTAACAACTAACATCTCATAGCATGCAATTTTATCACGTCCGCCCCGTCGCGGAATCACAGTATTCCATAGAAAATTTAACAGAAATTTCAGTTTAGGAGAAACACTCCCTGCCAACACACAACTCGACACCGTTGCCCCAACATCAAAATACTGCTTAACCTCCAGCTTAGCAACGTCCGTCAGCTCATCCCATGACGTACTCGGATTGATTTTGATTCCATCATCAGGAACCAAAAACAGAGTACAAAAGTCCGTCACGGAAAACGAAACTGATCGGCCATTAATAACGGCATGCAAGACTCCATTGTCTAAAGAAACAGAGGAAAAGAACTGGATTACCTCAATCGGATACACCGGACGAAAACTCAGCCACCGTTTCCCATTCTTGGAAATTCAGAAAATCCGAAAAGAATCCCAAAGCCCTATACTTGTCACACCAAGCCTTAGGATAGTACCGACCACCGTGTATTCCATATTGAGCAACCCGGTTCACCAATTTTCTTTCGTCTTTTGTAAGACGGAGTTTATCAATTCCCAAAGACGTTTCTTGTGGTGAAAAATCACGAAGAGTGACCCGTATGGTTTCCTCGGGAACCGTGTCAGTGATGTCGTTTGTGGCTTCTTCTTGGAGTCTTCCTTTCCCTTTGTTTAACCGTCTTCTCTTAGTACCCTCGAGACCCGCACCCGACTCGGTTTGGTTTGGGTTGGGTGAATGTTGTGTGGGAGGAGAAGAGGTATTTTTAGGCATGCTTGGCTTGGGGGTTTTAGGATTTGGGTTTTTGGCAATTTTTGATCTAGTAGAGGCCATTGTTGAAGGTTTGAAGGTTTGGGTATTGTGTGTTGTTGTGGGTGCCGTGAGATTGATGAGGGAGATAGTAAAAGTTGGTTGAGTAATGAAGTGGTAAAAGTAATAAGTGGAGGAGGGTAATTATGATTGTGTAAGATGTAGGGTAGGTATTCCTTTTGTACTTGGCACATGGGTGTGCCGTCCAAATGTGTTCTTTCCCTTTTTTTTTTTCATTTGAGTTTGGGTAGGAAAAGAATATTGGGTGGTTATTTTTGTTGGGATATGGTAAGGATAGAGTTTTGGTAAATAACAAGATATGGTAAGGTTATTTTGTTTGAGAATTTCGGCTAGTATAGGATACTTGGGTAGAATTTGTCTCAATTTTGGAAAGTGAATAAGATAGGTTTTTGGCAAATAAGTGGTTCATAATTCAATTTCCATAACACTAATTATGCAAGATACTCACGTAAAATATATTATATTAAACACAAATATACTAGCAATGAAATATGCGGACACAGTCATATAATCTCGTCTTAATCTAGCCAGTCACGCAGGTTCACAAAATAAATAAGATGAATTTAATTGCTACCGATTAAACCAATTTCCAACCGCAAAATCTCAAAACGTCTTTTCGCTAACGCCTTTGTTAAAATGTCAGCCCATTGAACATCAGTACTACAAAATTCGAGTTTAATGTTGCCCTTTTCTACATGGTCACGCAAAAAATGATGTCTAATGTCTATATGCTTAGTACGAGAATGCTGAGCTGGGTTCTTAGAAATAACAATAGCACTCGTATTATCACAGAAAACAGGCATACAACCAACATTAACACCATAATCACATAGTTGTTGCTTTAACCAAAGTAGTTGAGAACATACCAGTCCTGCAGCGATATATTCGGCTTCTGCAGTAGACAACGCAACCGAATTTTGCTTCTTTGAGCCCCACGTTATTATGCAAGGTCCAACAAAAGTAGCGAATCCAGAGGTACTTTTTCTATCTAACGAACATCCCGCATAATCTGCGTCTGAATATCCTACTAGATTGAAATTACACTCAAGTGGATACCACAAATATAAATTAGATGTACCAATTAAATATCTCAAGATACGTTTAACTGCAATCATATGTGATTCCTTAGGACATGATTGAAATCTAGCACAGACACATACGCTGAACATAATGTCAGGTCTACTTGCAGTTAAATATAATAAAGAACCAATCATACCTCGATATGTAGTCTCATCTACGGACTTACCATTTTCGTCTAAGGTCAACTTTTTGTCAGTTACCATAGGTGTGTCCATTGGATGAGCGTTCTCCATGCCAAATTTTCTGATTAGCTCCTTGACATATTTTTGTTGGTGAATCTTTATGCCTTCTTTGGTTTGTTGAATCTGCAATCCTAGGAAGAATTTCAATTCTCCCATCATGCTCATTTCAAATTCTGAGGTCATAAGATCTGAAAAATACTTGCACAATTTATTGTTAGTAGAACCAAAAATAATATCGTCTACATAAATTTGAGCAACAAGTAAATCAGAGCCTTCGGATTTTAGAAATAGGGTTTTGTCGACAGATCCTCTTTTAAAATTGTTTTGTAATAAAAATTTTGACAATCTGTCGTACCAAGCCCTAGGCGCTTGTTTCAAACCATATAAAGCTTTATCGAGTTTAAAAACATGGTTTTGAAATTTGCTATTCAAAAATCCAGGAGGTTGTTCAACAAAACCTCTTCTTCCAAATAACCGTTAAGAAATGCAGTCTTAACGTCCATTTGAAATAATTTCATTCCTTTATGAGCTGCGAAGGCGATGAGCAAGCGAATAGCTTCAAGTCTTGCTACTGGAGCGAATGTCTCGTCATAATCAATCCCTTCTTGTTGATTATAACCTTGAACGACCAATCGAGCCTTGTTGCGAACTATAACTCCTGAATCATCCAACTTATTTCTAAATACCCATCGAGTACCAATCACAGTTCGATTAGGAGGTCGTGGCACAAGGTGCCATACTTTATTGCGTTCGAACTGTTGAAGCTCCTCTTGCATAGCCACAATCCAGTCGGATTCTGCAAGAGCTTCCTTTATCTTGGTAGGCTCTATGGTAGATAGAAAAGAATAGAATGAACAAAAGTTACTTAAAGTTCGCCTCGTTTGAACTCCCTTATTCAAACTTCCTAGGATACTATCCATAGGATGAGAACTCATATATTTCCATTTCTTAGAGTTCCTAGGCTCATCATCATCTGATGAACTATCACTTTCCTCAAATGATTCAGAATCAAGATTGGTTCCCCCTGAGTTGGACTCTGGGGTTATAGCTGAAGTTGGTACAACTTCAGTTACACCATCTTGGTTCTGGTTCAAAGTTATAGCATCATCAGCTATAACTTCAGTTTTTTTTCCTTGTTTTGAGAAGAGACATTCGTATCATCAACAATTGTCTCAGTTCTCTGTTCGAGGTCATTTGCGGATTTATCAAGTTCATCATTGATTCCTTCAATAACTTCTTCATTATTAATTGGCACGTCATCTCTGGAGAGACGAAAGTTTGGATCATTCATGTCCTCTTCTTCATTCTGTTCAACTTGTTCAAGCACACTATCTTCATCAAATACCACATGAACACTTTCTTCTATGCACAAAGTTCTTTTGTTAAAAACTTTGAAAGCTTTACTATGATTAGAATAACCAACAAACACAGCTTCGTCACTTCGTGGATCAAATTTTCTCAAATTACTTTTTCCATTATTATGGACAAAACATTTACTCCCGAAGCAACGAAGGTGAGCTATATTGGGGTTTCTCCCTCTTAAAAGTTCATAGGGAGTCTTTTTGAGAATAGGTCTAATCATAGCTCTATTGTGCACATAGCATGCAGTACTAATGGCTTCTGCCCAAAAGCTCTTAGGAAGGCCACTGCACAAAAGCATAGTGCGGGCCATGTCCTCTAATGTTCTATTCATACGTTCCACGACACCATTTTGTTGTGGGGTTCGTGGTGCAGAAAAGTTATGTCCTACACCATTCTCCCTACAATATTCTATAAAAGCGTGATTATCAAATTCGGTGCCATGGTCCGTACGAATGGAAACTAACTTTTTATCGTACTTATTTTGGGCTAGCTTCATTAGTCCTACAAACTCATCGAAAGTTTCATCGTTACGTAGAATAGAAGAAAGAAGGCCATACTACTAGGAGTGTGAGTCGTCACTAGGACGCTACGTACCTTGATCCTACCCGGCTTTAATTCATAGGTCCACAAGTCCATGTTGGTACCAACTCAAGTGGACGCGCGTGTACTAACTACTCTTTCGGTTTGATGAGGAATTCCTTCTAACCTTGTTAAAGCGGCACATGAGTCACCATCTTTTCTTGTCGAATTATGAGGGTAAAACCCTCAAACTAAATCCCAAAGACTTAAGGTTTCTTAAAATCGTTGGACTGATGTGTGCAAACCTCTTGTGCCACAAGCATGAATCATCCACAGTGACTTTCATGCACGTAAAGGAAATTGTAGTGACTTTGTTTAAATCAATCATATACACGTTCCGTTTACGTAAGCCTTCTAAGATAACGTTACTAGTACCTTCAACTATGATACGACAAACATTTGAATGAAAAACGACTTTGTTGCCTTTGTCACATAGTTGAGAGATACTTAGCAAGTTATGCTTAAGGCCATCTACCAGATAGACGTTATTGATAGCATGTGAAGAAGATATACCAATCTTACCTACACCGATTATGTTGCCCTTCTTATTATCTCCAAAGGTGACCTTGCCACCATTGAAGGGTTCTAGTGAAAGAAATAAATTCTTGTTTCCAGTCATGTGCCTCGAACATCCACTGTCGAGATACCATAGATTATTTTCTTTCACTATTACCTGCAAGAGAATCAAATACAGCTTTTAGGTACCCACGCTAAGTTGGGTCCTTTGTGGTTAGTGACTCTATGTATTTGATCCTTCCTAACCCACACCTGTTTGACAATTCTTTTCTTCTTAGGATAGGGTTTGCTAGGTTTATTATATTGTTTGTTATTGTTGTGACGCACATTAGGTTTAAATGACTGCTTCTGATTCACATAAGATTTAGATTTTGAAGGTACAGATGTGTAATCGAAAGCCATGTCATAAAACCATCTAAACTCATTATTTCTAACCTCATCACATTGAGGTTCAGATTCGGACTCACTAGACACGTCATGCTCTTTCACAAAATCAGTTTGATTTTTGTTGTCATTCACATATTTAACACAATTTTCTTTAACATGACCGTTGTGACCACAATAATTGCAAATCAGATATTCTGAAAGATTGACATACTTTCTTCTTCTGAAATCACGGTCAGAAGGAGTGAATTTGCACTTATCATGGTCTCTACGACTATAGCATTCATGACCAAGACCTTTCTTCATGTTATTGTTAGACTGTTCGGTAAGGAAGTCTAAGACCTTTTGACTTCCTTCCCACTTATCATGAACTTTTCGTGCATGTAGGAGCAATTCCTTCAAAGACTGAATTTCTTTTTCACACGACGAATGATCTACATTCGAGTCTTTGGAGGGATTGTTCTTTTTGACATTTTCACGAAAATCATTGAACCGTTTGTTCAAGATAAGTTTCTCCTCATTATGTTGACTTTTGGCTTGGGAGAATTCAGCCTTCAAATCTTTCAATTGCTGAGAAAGAAAAGAGTTTACTTTCTCATGATCAAGAATAACAACTTCCTTTGCCTTAGCTTGAGATTGTAAAAGCTCAGTGACTTTCTTCAATTCTAAAGTTATAGCTTCATTAGCTATAACTTTGGCTTGAAGGTGCTTAATGTTGAGCTTCAACTCTGAGATTATAGCTTCATTAGCTATAACTTTAGACTCAAGAGCTTCTTTCTCAACATTTGTCTTGTCTGAAATTATAGCTGAAGTTGCCATAACTTTAGACTTGAGCCTTTTAGCTTTGGCCTTAAGAAGTTGGTTTTCCTCAGCAATGTCAAGGATTTGTTCTTTAAGATCTTTCAATTCTAGACTCTGCTCATGACAATGATCTAAGGCTTCTTCAAAATACTTAATTAAAGACTTCTTAGATAAATTCTTAACTTGCTTTTTAAGTTCAAGATGACTAACCTCTTCGTCATCTTCTGAATCTGGTCCTGAATCTGAGTTGCCAACAAGACACATCTCGGATTCGCTTTCATTGTCACTGTCAGAAATTAGGTCAAGACTGACGTTGCTTAGACACAAGTTGGCGACTTCCTCTTCCTCTGACTCGTCGTCCTCTGTGTCGAGATCTCCCCAACAATAAGCCATCATCACTTGCTTGAATTCCTTCTTGGTTTGTCTCGTTGATTTTTGTCTTTGATTTTCTTCCATGTGGGGCAATCTTTGATCATGTGATCATTATCCCCACATTTGAAGCAACCACGACTTGAAAGAGACCCTTTTGACTCAATTGGCTTCTTGTAAGATTTGTTGGTGTTATTGTTAAACGTTTTCCCTTGTGATTTATTAAAGAACTTTTTCTTAAAACGTCTAGCAAACAACACTGTTTCATCTTCAAGATCCGAATCAAGTCTTTCACTAGATTCGGCTTGTAAAGCCACCTTCTTGCTATTACTATCATTTGCCTCATCTTCATCAAGAGTGATTTCGTGAGCCATTAAGGTTCCAAGAAGCTCTTGATAAGATAAGTCAGATAGGTCTTTACATTCCTCAATTACCGTCACCTTAGGTCTCCATCGTTTAGATAGACTTCTAAGGATCTTCCTGGCAATTTCCTCGGAGTCAAAAGTTTTTCCAAGATTTTTCAATTCATTAATGATACTAGAGAAGCGAGTGGACATGTTTTCAAGCGATTCATTGTGTTCCATAGAGAACAATTCGTATTTTCGCATAAGTAGAGCTATGCGTTGCTTTTTGACAACAGTTGTCCCCTCATAAGCTAACTCAAGACCATCCCATATTTCCTTGGCAGTAGAACTAGATGAGAAACGATCAAATTCAGTATGGGTCATGCCGTTTTGCAACAGACTAATAGCCTTTGAATGTTTCTCAGCTTTCTTATAATCTGCCTCAACATAGTCATCTTCTTTCTTTTCGATGGAAGTGCCTGTAGCCGTTCCAAGCATGATCTTATTTGGACCATTCTTAATGATTAGCCAACACTCCCAATCGTTACCCTTTATGAAATGGGTCATCATATTTTTCCATAGACTGTAGTTCTTCCCATCGAATACGGGACACTTCAGATGTTTGGAATCCATTAAAATAAAAATAAATGCAGCGGAAAATAAATAAAAATAAAAAGATAAATGGATCAGACTCCTTGCTGTAAGGCAATCAAGAGCACGAGGCTTTGATACCAATTGTAGAGTCTATTGATCGAATACGAAAGAGGGGGGGGGGGGGGAATTGAGTATTAAAAACTAGCCCCACTTTTTCGATTTATATAATATGTAATTAATTATTTGATCTTATGAATTAAAATCAACTAATCAATTAATCAAAGTAAGCATAAATAACGAAAAAAAAGTAAAGAGATAAGAGAGAGGCACACGATGTTTGAAGTGGTTCAGTTTCACACGTTGAAACCTACGTCCACTATTCTCGATTAATAATTTTTAGTACCTTTCTACGGATTACAAAAAATACCAACCCACTCGTATAATCAACACTATGATTATAACTCAAGGTGAGTATCGCTAAATACTCTATACTATCTTACGCTAATAAGAAAGTACAATATAACTCACACAAATTCCCTTTAAAGAATTGTAAGCTTATAATGATGTACTATTATCCAATAACGTATTTCACTCAAGCGATTGATAATAATTGATGCACGACTCTTTTAAAAACAAACTCTAAAAATAATAAATATTTGCTCAAAGGTTTGCTTTAAAACGATTTTGGAAAATCAACACAAGTAAAATAGATGCCGTGTGAATGTAGTGTATTTCGTGTATAGTCGTGTCTTTTAAAGAGTAGTATGTGAATGAGTATTTATAGAAGAAGAATCATAGTAGATCTAAAACCCTAGCATAATATTTAATAAAGATACTTATCTTATCATAAAATAATATTTGCTAATCTTATAGAAATATCTTTATCTCAAAATATTATTTGGTTTATCTTATAGAAATATATTTATCTTGATATCTCAAAATATTGTTGTAAAGATATAGTAGAATCCTAGATTAGGTAAACTAAGGAAACAAACCTATGGAGGCCGGATTCCTATAGCTCATGAAACCCTAGAAGCACGAATCCCTAGGTGGCACAAACTAGGTTTCACGAAACCCTAGATGGCTCAACCACTAGGTGGGCTAATTAGGTTAACAACAAATTGAGATAGAATATATTAGAAACCCTAGGTAGCATGACAACCCATAAGTTGTATTACTAACCAATAAAATCTCATAAATATGTTCTCTATTAAAATAATTGATAAATATAAAAATAAAACTCTTTCACTTTTGAAAACATTTCAAAACATTTTATTTCCAAAATCATGCATCAATCTTTTATCATTCAAAATCATAGGCTAAAGCTATAACTTTTGAACATAAAATCTCTCGAATGGAATAGTTACCGAATGACGACCTATACTATCTAATCTTCACAAAGATCTTCAGTATACGGATCATCTCTTCATCTTGATCACAACGACCCTCCATCTCGAGTCTTGTGTAGATTTATGTAGATCTTGTTTGAAGCGATTTTCCTTAAAGTTATGCCTGGTTAGCTATAACTTCCAAGTTCACTTCCAAAGTTATTCCTGAAGTTGTTATAACTTTGTCTCACGAACTTTATCAAAGTTATGCCTAACTTTGATCTTTCTTCTCATAATTGTTGCTAGCTATAATAAGACTAAAGCACACAATTACACGCATATGATATATCGAGTAAAACATATTATTACATAAACACATGTCATTATCAAAACTATGAATTGGTCCAACAAATTCCCCCTTTTTGATGATGACAAGTCTCATATGATTTTCTCTTAACAAAGTGACTAAGTATAGTTCCCCCTCAACACAGCACTCCAAAGTTATAGCAACTTTGATCGCAAGAACAAAACAACTTAGCCAAAGTTATAGCTTGAGAGAATTTAAGAGATAACGAGTCTTGACAAGGAGCAAGCTTAAGCAAAGACTCAAATCATATCATTTCTTCCCCCTCTTGGCATCATTGAAAAGACAAGAACAAAGACATGAAACGACTAAAATAACACATGTCAAGGCAAGACATAGATATGCAAAATACGCAATATAACACGATATATATCAAGCAAAATAAAGTGTAAATGTTAATTAAAACTACAAACCACAAAAGATAGTATTAGTTGCCATTGGGCCGAATAGACAATTTCAAAATAAGCCAAATGGGCCGAATAGGATTAGTAGTTTAAGAAACAAAACAAGCTAAGGTAAGAAGATCAAGGCTTTTTGGGTTGTCGGATGATGTTGGGATTAATGTAATCGGGTCGGGTGCGGTACTCGAGGGTAGAAAGACGATCAAGGCACGTCGACACATGAGTAGCTTGGGCGGTGAGGCAAACATCGAAGTTTCGAACCTTCAAAGAAAGAGCCTCCGTCGCATCAAGTATAATGTGCATCCCCTCACGCATTTCCGAACCGCTTTTCACCAATGCACCTCCTTGGCTCACCAAGAATTGCATCCGATCCCTTTGCCTATACTTCTCTTGTCGAATATCGACAACATTCCTCTCTAATTTTTCTAGGCAATCATCAACACCCGTCATCCAAGACCTCAACTCACTACTCACACCCAAACCGACATGGTCACAGGTAGAGCTAGTGTTCCCCATAGCCACGGTTTTTACTTTTTTTTTTTTTTTTTTTTTTTTTTCAACAACCGCAGCAATTTTCTTATCTTGCGCATCAAGGCGCTCCATTACTTTTCCCGTAAACACATCCAATTTCGATTCAAGCCCCGAAAAATCAGCCACTCTCGGGTTCATAACAACCGAACCATTTTTTTTTTTTTTTTTATTAATCGACGCCTTTTTTTACCTTCAAGCACCGAACCCGACTCGGTTTGGGTTTTGGAGTTTGGGTGGTTAATTGTTGGGATATGGTAAAGATAGAATTTGGTAAATAAAAGGATATGGTAAGGTGATTTTAATTGAAAATTTCGGCTATCATAGGATACATGGGTAGAATTTGGCTCAATTTTGGAAAGTGAATAAGATAGGTATTTGGCAAATATGTGGTTCATAATTCAATTTCCATAAAACACTCAATATGCAAGATACTCACGTAAAATATATTATATTAAACACAAATATACTAGCAATGAAATATGCGGACACAGTCATATAATCTCGTCTTAATCTAGCCAGTCACGCAGGTTCACAAAATAAATAAGATGAATTTAATTGCTACCGATTAAACCAATTGCCAACCGCAAAATCTCAAAACGTCTTCTCGCTAACGCCTTTGTTAAAATGTCAGCCCATTGAACATCAGTACTACAAAATTCGAGTTTAATGTTGCCCTTTTCTACATGGTCACGCAAAAAATGATGTCTAATGTCTATATGCTTAGTACGAGAATGCTGAGCTGGGTTCGTAGAAATAACAATAGCACTCGTATTATCACAGAAAACAGGCATACAACCAACATTAACACCATAATCACATAGTTGTTGCTTTAACCAAAGTAATTGGGAACATACCAGTCCTGCAGCTATATATTCGGCTTCTGCAGTAGACAACGCAACCGAATTTTGTTTCTTTGAGCCCCACGTTATTATGCATGGTCCAACAAAAGTAGCGAATCCAGAGGTACTTTTTCTATCTAAAGAACATCCCGCATAATCTGCGTCTGAATATCCTACTAGATTGAAATTACACTCAAGTGGATACCACAAATATAAGTTAGATGTACCAATTAAATATCTCAAGATACGTTTAACTGCGATCATATGTGATTCCTTAGGACATGATTGAAGTCTAGCGCAGACACATACACTGAACATAATGTCAGGTCTACTTGCAGTTAAATATAATAAAGAACCAATCATACCTCGATATGTAGTCTCATCTACGGACTTACCCGTTTCGTCCAAGGTCAACTTTTTGTCAGTTACCATAGGTGTGTCCATTGGATGAGCGTTCTCCATACCAAATTTTCTGATTAGCTCCTTGACATATTTTTGTTGGTGAATCTTTATGCCTTCTTTGGTTTGTTGAATCTGCCGTCCTAGGAAGAATTTCAATTCTCCCATCATGCTCATTTCAAATTCTGAGGTCATAAGATCTGAAAAATACTTGCACAATTTATTGTTAGTAGAACCAAAAATAATATCGTCTACATAAATTTGAGTAACAAGTAAATCAGAACCCTCGGATTTTAAAAATAGTGTTTTGTCGACAGATCCTCTTTTAAAATTGTTTTGTAATAAAAATTTTGACAATCTGTCGTACCAAGCCCTAGGCGCTTGTTTCAAACCATATAAAGCTTTATCGAGTTTAAAAACATGGTTTTGAAACTTGCTATTCCAAAATCCAGGAGGTTGTTCAACAAAAACCTCTTCTTCCAAATAACCGTTAAGAAATGCAGTCTTAA
>JAIUZE010025945.1:0-22335 GCA_022085475.1 Heliosperma pusillum | reverse complement strand
GAAACTCTTAAAACCTTTTCAATGAAAACAAAACGAGGAAATCAGCGGAATAAATTTAAAATTGAGTTTAAAAGTTCATACAAAAAAAAAGAAAACATGAATATAAATATTAAGGGATATCAATCCCTTCAAAACACAATACAATTCCAAAAGAAGTAAGCTTACGCTAAACGGTAAATGGGTAATCGTCGACTAATCCATTCTCGCTAGCTGATAAGGGTAATTTGAGTATCGTTTTACTCCATATTTAAATCTCTACTTAACTCGATTTTGTGCGATTCAATTGATTAATAGCTCATTTTATATGTTAATTAGTAATTATTAGCTTTACTATATAAATTGCGAATAATTATTATTTTCGTAGAATTTGGTAATATTTTTACTCGTATATATTTTGTAGGAATCTAGTGAAGAAAAATAACAAGATCGAGAAACAAGTGAATAGTGAGATGAGTTTAAGACGGTCGGATGAAATAACAATCAAACAAAAGACACCATCACCTCCACTCCTTCTCCACCACAAAAACAACACCAGAGCACCACCGAGAAGACCCGAGTCCGCTGCACCCTGCTTAAACCTTGAGCCAAAACTCGATCTCCGATGTCGCCATCTCCACGCATCTCCCCTAATCAACACCATTGAAACTGACTATCATTACCATCATTTCCACTATAAAACAACCCCATCAAGAGCAACAACACAAACGACCCTCTTCAATTACCTTTGATTTGATGCCAAAGCCCGACTTCACTATCGAGGCACCCACCGTGATGCTGCAACCAACGAAACGGAACCATTGCTGCTCCTCCGACCAAAAATGCAGCAGCTTCACAACAATGAAGCTCGGACTCAAAACCTGATTTGGAGCTTTACTAATCGTGTCGTTTCTCTTACCCTAATTCACCACTTCTAGGTGCAGCAGCCGCCCAAGGAGGGTTCCATTTGACGACCAGGCCGCGGGCAACTGGCTGGTGGCCCTCCCTTGTTCTTCTTCCCTTGTGCGCGCGCATGATAAGTAATATTTTAGTGTCGTTTCCCCTTACTTTTACTCTTATTTTATCTCGATTTTGTGTGCTTCTATCGAGTTACAAGTCATTTTATGCGATAATTACTGATTAGTAGTTTTAATATAATAATCATAAATAATTGTTATTTTGAAAAAATTTGATACTGCAGTTGGTCATGTTAATAATTTAGGAATGAAGCTCGTGAGAAATAAGAAGATCGAGAAGCAAGACAGGTTAAAGATGCAAGACATATCAATAAGAAGCAATTTAAACATGACCAAATTAGATGAGGGAAGTCAACTATTAAACAAACCAACTTCATCTTTTCATCTACTAATCAATCCACCATATTCCTTCGACCCGTCATCACTCACCACAATTAATACCCCCAACGGACCACCTTGAACAGCAACACCTCACACCTCCTCATCGACTTTCAGTCATTTTCACATTTTTTTGTCATTAAAGCTAAGCTTGCTTTCTACTTTTCAACCATCCTGCTACTTGTCCTCCTCTTTCGCGCAGCAACAACCCCATAAGAGGTCCCCAACCGATCGACCGGCTGCCCGATGGCCGCCTGGGTGACCGGACCTCCACCATGTGCTCTCTCCATCCTCCTTGATGTGCACCTGACCGGATCATGGCCGCTTTTTCCTCCGTCGTCCCTTCGTTCCTCTCCTTACATGTGGGTGCTCGAAGCTAGGCCACCAGTCGGTCGACCGACCCTCTGGCCATCAGTCGGTCGACCGACCCTCTGGCCATCAGCATTTTTAAAGCCTTGCCTCTAAAAGTCCATAGATCCTAATTAGACTCCTCTAACTAGTTACTAATTAACTTGTTAATTTATTATTTAATGATCTATGTAACATGCATGCAAATATAAAGGCATAAATAAACATAAGATGAAATTTCCTTACATTGAGAAATTTCCTTTTCTTATTGTTCTTGAGCTAAAAATGATAGGATGAACCTTCTTGAATGAACTTTCAATGTAGAAAGTCTCCTTCCAACATGCACCCAAGACTAACCCAAACAATCACTATAATTTTAGACTAAAAAAATATAGTGACAAGAAGTGACTAATATTAGGTTTATTACTACTCTAGTAATATAAGAATATTAGTTGATTTGAGAGTTTTAGAGAGAAGTTGGAGAAAATAGCAAAACAAGTAGAAAAATGAGCAAATGAAATGAACAACCAATAAGTTCTTATATAGGCCATATTGGCCGGTCAAGGAGCTCAAAATTGAGCCTTCGTTTTGCTTATTTTAATCCCATGCAAAATGGTAGAGTGTAGGATAGTATATGATCATGTTCATGTGTCATACATGTCATAATCACATGTTGTAGTGTAAGAAAAGAAATGAACAAAATCATTCCTTCCACTCACATGGAATCCGGCCTCTACATGGCTAAATGGTCCATTTTGATTTTTGATATTTGTCCCACAAATACTTATAATAATATGCTTAATTATCTAGTATAATTAAGTGTTAATTTGATCATATAACAATTAAATGATTCAAACTAATAAATAATATATATACTTAACTTTTAAGTAATATATTACCATTATATTAATATATAATGGGTCCCACAATGTCTAGTTAATTTATTTTACAACTCTTTGTAAAGATAATTAACTAATTACCTCTACCTCAAAATATATGCACAACCTCAACTAATTTAGTGAATTAACGATTAATTACTAAATTAAATCTTATTTAATCATATTAAAATAAGACGTAAAATTTATTCAGTCAGTTATCATATAACTGACTAATAAACTTAATCTGAATGAGTTCCTAACTCAATTTCCAATAAATAACTCTCGTAACCAAACATATATCAAATATATATGTAATTAACTAATTAAACTGTATCATATACAAATAATTAGTTTACTATTTGGGTCTCATCCTTTAGGTGTGACGAAAGGGGTCAGTTGATCACCGCCGGAATACGACAATAACGTCTAACTCTAGTCAGCTGATCGTTATTGATTTACGTTAATCAACTGACGTGGAGTATCAATATACTAGTCATCCCACGGATATTCCAAAATGAGATTTATTATATAAATGCACTATTGTGAAGAACACTTACTCCAACAATCTCCCTCTTATCCGATACAAGTTGTGCATGTAGCCACACTATTGCGGAGAACTTCTTCTCCAACAATATCTCCCACTTGTCTCGACAAGTTCTGTGCTACCGATTCTCTTGTCTCTTTGTGTCACATCCTCCCACTCATCGCAAGGTGTCTTTCAGGTCGCACTTGTGATTGAAAAATATAAATAGAGTGGTTTCTTGATCTGGGAGAGTAACTGTCTGACCGGAAAATCTACCAGAGATCTCTTCCGAGCGTGGCCACGCATTTCCAGTCACTACTCATCGAGTGGCCCGAAGATGTTAATACCCAACGTGGGTGGACAATTTTTGTTGACCCAACTTACACTGTATAATGCAGATCACCATGACGCAGAAGATGCCCATCGGCCTCCTATTACGGCACGACCTAGGACAAAAACCCGGGTCAATCGGAAACTACACCAACTCAGGTAAATGGTCGCCAGTCTAAAGAATCGACTCATAAAAATAATATAGAAATCCCTGCCACGATCAGGCTTCAATAACTTTTGATAAGGGATCCTATAAAGGTCATTGTCCGACAGAGTGTCATACAGTCTGCCTATGTAAACGACCGGTCATCTCCATGACCCCATGGCGCTGAACTGGTCATCGATCGACTATAATCTAGTCACTACGAGACGTCACCTCATATGAGTGACTAGGGACAATAGTACAAAGTTTATCTTGTTCACTTAAATTGTGTTCAACTTTTCATAAAACCAATTCAGATAAAACACAGAATTGAAATTTAGTCAAACTAAAATGAGGAGTTCATATAAAACTCGAACAATGAATGCATTTACCATATATGTAGACATTGATATAATATTCAACTATTACATATCATATAATCTAGAGGAATTCAGGTACTCATCTTAATCCCATTGCGACGACATGCCCATCATGCTTAGCCTTTGAAAGAGGCTTGGTTAGAGGATCAGCGATGTTATCGTCTGTCCCAACCTTACATACATCAATTTCCTTCCTCTCCACATAATCTCTAATTACATGGTATTTCCTAAGTACATGTCTAGACTTGTTACTAGACTTGGGTTCCTTTGCTTGAAAGATAGCCCCACTGTTATCACAATACATCGTGATTGGATCTGCGGCGGTGGGGACTACTCTTAGACCTTCCATGAATTGCCGAATCCACACAGCTTCCTTTGCAGCCTCTGATGCTGCAAGGTACTCAGCTTCTGTTGTAGAATATGCAGCAACGCTTTGCTTGAAGTTTTTCCAGCAAACAGCTCCTCCATTCAACATAAAGACATAGCCGGATTGGGATTTTAAATCATCCCTATCAGTTTGGAAACTAGCGTCTGTGTAACCCTTTACACGCAATTCAGTTTCTCCTCCAAACACCAAGAACGAATCTTTAATTCTTCGTAAGTACTTAAGTACGTTCTTGACGGCTATCCAGTGACTCTCACCTGGATTGGCTTAATATCGACTCGTCATGCTCAAAGCATATGCAATGTCGGGGCGAGTGTACATCATAGCATACATGATTGATCCAACTGCGGAAGCATAAGGAATCAATTTCATGCGTTCAATATCTTCGGTGACGGTAGGACTCTACGATTTACTCAGAGTGATACCATGACCTATGGGAAGCCTCTCTTAGATTCTTTCATTTTGAACCGATCAAGAATCTTATCTATATAAGCTTCTTGACTTAATGCTAGTATCCTTTTCGATCTATCTCTATAGATCCGGATACCCAAAATGTGTTGTGCCTCTCCCAAATCATTCATCTGGAAATGTTTCCCTAGCCACTCCTTTGTAGAAGTAAGCATTGGTAATCATTCCCAATGAGAAGTATGTCATCCACATACAAAATAAGGAAAGTAACTTTGCTCCCACTAAACTTCATGTATAAACATGGCTCCTCGACACTTCGAGTGAAACCGTTTTGTTTAATAACATGATCGAAGCGATGATACCCCAACTCCTTGATGCCTGCTTAAGACCATAAATAGATCTCTTAAGCTTGCATACCTTCTTAGGGTTGGATTTATCCACAAAACCTTCAGGTTGTGTCATGTTCACTTCCTCTTCTAGAATCCCATTCAAGAAGGCGCTTTTGACATCCATTTGCAAAATTTCATAGTTATGAAATTCGACAACCGCGAAGAGAATCCTAATGGATCGAAGCATAGCGAGTGGGGCGAAGGTTTCGTCATAGTGTAAACCATGAACTTGAGTGAAGCCTTTCGCCACCAATCTGGCTTTGTAGACATTATTATGTCCATCTATGCCGATTTTGATCTTGTAGATCCACTTGCACTGAAGAGGTCGTACCTTCTCAGGTAAGTCTACCAAGTCCCATACTTGATTTTCGAGCATAGAATCCATTTCGGATCGTATGGCCTCGAGCCAATGCGTGGAGTCGGGACTAGAAACGGCCGACTTGTAGGTGGTGGGTTCATCACTTTCAAAAAGTAACAAATCTCCATCTTCCTCGATACATCCGAGGTAACGGTCAGGTTGATGAACAATGCTACTTGACCTTTTAGGGACAACAACCATTTCAGACGAGGAGGGAACATTTTCCTCTACTTCATTCTCGGTTTGTGGCTCTTGAACTTCATCAAGTTCAAACTTTCTCCCACTCTTTCTATTAGAAATAATATCGTTTTCTAGAAATACAGCATCACGAGACACAAACACTTTGTCCTTGTGACGGTTGTAGAAGTAATAACCACGTGTTTCCTTAGGATACCCTACAAAAAGCCATTTGTTGGATCTGGGTGCGAGTTTGTCGTTAGACTTGTCATGAATACACGCCTCGCAACCCCAAATTCTCATAAATGACAAATAAGGAACCTTTCCTTTCCATATCTCATATGGAATCTTATCTGCCGCTTTAGTTGGGCTACAATTTAGTGAAAAAATTGCGGTTAAGATAGAAAATCCCCAAAATGAATCAGGAAGCTCTGTGAGACGCATCATTGACCGAACCATATCTAATAAAGTTCTGTTTCTCCTTTCGGACACACCATTTAGTTGAGGTGTGCCAGGAGGAGTCCATTGTGATACTATGACACAATCTTTTAGATGAGAATCAAATTCATTATTTAGATATTCACCACCACGATCGGATCGTAGGGTTTTAATCTTCTTATTCAATTGGTTTTCTACTTCATGTTGAAACTCTTTGAACTTTTCAAAAGCTTCACTCTTATGCCTCATTAAGTAAACTTATACATATCTACTCAAATCGTCGGTAGAGGTAATGAAATAGTTATAACCACCTCTACCTTGGAGAGTCATTGGGCCACACACATTCGTATGCACAAGGCCTAATACCTCTCTTGCTCGTGTTCCTTTTCCCGTAAAAGGAGCACGAGTCATCTTGCCTAAAAGGCAAGATTTGCATACACCATAAGATTCGTAATCAAATGGTTTGAGAAGTTTCGTTGAAACAAGTCTCTTTATGCGTCGTTCGTTTATATGACCTAAACGACAATGCCAAAGGTATGATTGATTAGTTTCACCTAATTTGAGGTTCTTACTCTCTACATGATAAACTTCATTAACATTATCTAGAACATAAATACCTCCAATAGAGACGGCTTTACCATAAAACACATCATTAAAAGAAAACGAACAACTATTGTTCTTGATTACAAAAGTGAAACCCTCCGCGTCAAGCACGGATATGGAGATAATGTTCTTGGTCAAGGAGGGTACAAAATAAAAATTATTTAAATACAATTCAAGACCACTAGCTAAGGTGAGTACATAAGTTCCTACGGAAACGGCGGCTACTCTTGCTCCATTCCCCATGCGTAGGTCTACATCACCCTTGGCTAGTGCTCGCACGTCCTTCAGCCCCTGTAAATGATTACAAAGGTGAGAACCACATCCGGTATCAAATACCCAAGTAGAAGTTCAAGCATAGTTAATATCTATCATATAGAGAGAAGAGAGGATTATACCTGACGGTGTTACACCTCCGTCATTCGTATCCTTCAAGTACTTGGGACAATTGCGTTTCCAATGTCCCTTGCCTTTACAATAAAAACATTCATCATCGGCATGCTTCTTGCCCTTAGCCTTGGCATTGCTATACATTATAGCTTTGCCCTTTCCTTTTCCATGCATCTTAAATTAGGCCTTAGCTTTGCCCTTTCCCTTTTGAACCCCAAGACTTAAGTTCTTCAACTTCATGGAAAAAACATCCCTTGTCTCACTCCCACTTGCCTACATATTTCATTCGACTTAGGTAAGGAGGGCATGGAGCTCATGAAAGCTCTTATCCATGCCATGCATGTTATAGTTCGCTCTAGTTTGGGCGAACTTGGCGACATTTATTTTGCTAAATGCAATTTTTGGGTATTAGATACCTATTATGGTTTTCATCGATGTATTCAATGCATATAGTAATGATTCGTGCGACGACTAGCCATGATTAAATGTCGACCTACAAGGGAAATATAACTATTGTAGTTTTATTTCAATAAAGACATATAAAAGTTATAGTGTGCTCAATCTAGTTTTGGATTTAGAGGTATACTTTAATAAAAGTTATTATGTATATGACCTCTAAATAAATAATATAGTATCCACTTTACTGTACAACACAAGTGTTTCACTTTTGTGAATGAAAAAAGCGTTGTATCTTTTTATGCCTATACTTGGTCAATGGTTATCCCAAACCAATCAAAGGTAGTTATATTCTTGACCTAAACTAGAAACTAATTGTCATATAGATTGTAAAAGGCTCAAAATTGGTGACCCAGATCTAATCTTGATTCTGGACTGTGTAGCACATTAAGAGGCTAGTATTGACTAGTATTCCTAAAACATGTGATTTTGAATCTTATGGTGTGTGCGAATCTTGTATTCATGGCAAGATGATTCGTGCCCTTTCCATATTACATATGAATATGTGTGGTCCAATAACAAACACAACCAGAGATGGTAATGACTTCTTCACTTTATTTACCGACGACTTAAGTAGATATTGTGTTTGATTCTACTTAATGTGGTGCTAAGAGAAATCTTTGAAAAGTTCAAAGAGCTTCAATGTGAAGTAGTTAACCACCACGAGTATTAGATCAAGGACTTAAGACCAAATTATAACAAGAAATATCTAAGTATTGACTTTGATTTTCACCAAAAGTATTGTGAAATAGTTTCACGAGTTAACTTCTCTAACATACATTATGAGATAAGGTGGTGTTGCATAAAGAAACAGAACCTTATACGATATGATTTTTGTCTTTGTCAAGTCATCTTCTGCTCATACCCCGACTCCCCACTTTACACCGACCCCGACTCCGTACCCTTACCCTCCACCTGCTTATACCTATGATCCGGCCTTGCAGAGGGAGATTAGAATTCACCAAGGAATTAATAATGACTTGGTAATGAGGGGCTTTGGGAGAACCTCATGCGGACAGATCTTAATGCTACTGCTGCTTGGACTCCGCCGAGCTATTATCGAGGTCTGGGTGACGAGAGTGGTGTGTTCGATAATTATGGGGTGACTCGTCAGCAGTTTTCCCAGGATTTCAGTCATGATTATGGTTGTCTGGATCGTTCGTGGTGTACTCCTATCCGACCAGATGCTCCGGTTGGTGGGTTTGGTGCGCCATTTGGGGCCTCTTCTTCTGGTGCTGCTCAGAGAGATGATGATGACGATGGTGCTGATGAGCAGTAGTGACAGGTGGTCACTACGCCCCCCATTTTTCAGCTGGTTTGGGAGAGGCTATGTCTATAGAGCTGGTATTATCTATCCTTGTACTTTCTTTTATTGTATTTTCTTTTCGTTATTTCCCCTTTCCCTTTGTTAGTTGTGTCCTTTAGGTTGCTAATGTTGGTTGTTGTGTGATTTCTGTGTTATTAGCGTCAAACTGAGGACACTGTGACATTTAGGTTTGGGGGAGAGTCTTTATTTATGTTGTGTGTTTATTTCCGTTATGTGAAAGAAAAAAAAAACCTTAAAAATTGAAAAATTTACAAAATCCAAAAACATGTTTTTATTTTATTAGGTCGAGTCTTGGTGAAGTTGAATAAAAATGATGATAATTTGCATTGTTTCTGCATTTGAGTCCCAAATAAGTTGTCCATGTACATTATTTTGACTTACTACTTTTGACAACAATGCTCATAGAACAAGTCTTGCTTGACTGTTTTTGACATACCTTATGCTAATTAGATTTGGCCAATTTTAGTTGGTAAACCACTTAAAATTCTGAGGTCTATAGAGCTTCCCAGGCCAGGAACATCAATAAACTTGTCTCATTGTCTTTAGGTTTATGAGGGTGGTACTCCTTGTGGAATATGTAACATCAAATTGAATACGTGTGACATTAGTTTCTTGATACTATACACGTTCATTTGATAAGTACATGAGGAAAGGCGGTTCTTACCATTCAAATAAGCCTTACATTACCTTTTGTTTAGCCCTTTTGAACATTTGTAGCCTGTTTTATAACTCATCTAATAGCTACATTCCTAGAATTTGCCTACCTTATCGGGACAGCCGTAGTTGCATGTTTTTTCTTGTCTACTTGTCTACTATGGTTGGGTCGGGATTTCTAAAAAAAAGAAAGTACGTTGGCAATTGTGTCATTTATTCCCTTTGTTGAGAAATGTTATGAAGCAAAAGAAAGAAGAAAAAAAAAAAAAAGGCGAAAAGGTGAAAAGAAGAAGAAAAAAAAAAGGAACAAAGAAAAAAATATATATATGTTGCTTCATTAAATTGTTTAAGGGATAATGAAAGGGAATATACTAGAGTCTAATGCATATTTAGAGAGCAATATCGATATCTCTCTTGTGTTGTCAAAGTTTAAGATGATTTCTCTAGTCGGGTATTGGTTTGTGCTAACCTTATTGAATTGATTTGGTAAGTGTCGCTGCGACTACCGGTCTTAGCCCCACATTCCCATACGTGCCTTAGCACAATCCACTTCTATACACTACTACAAAAACAGGCTATGACAACGGTTAAACACCGTTGTTATATAAAAAAGTGGACGTTGTTAAAGTTTCCGTTGTTAAAGGTTTTAACAACGGTTCATATTTAATGAAAAAACAGTTGTGAATATGTTTAACAACGGTTAAAAACCGTTGTCCTTACTAGCCATCCGTTGTTAAACCGTGAAAATAAATTTGGTGGGAAAGATACAACAACACACTTATGTTAGCAGAAACTGTTGTTGAAAGTTTTAATAACAACGGGTATATTAGAAAAAACCGTTGTTAAAATCGTTGTGAATATTTTTAACAACGGTAAAAAAAAATCGTTGTTATTACTAGCCAACCGTTGTTAAGCCGTGTGAATAATTTTGGTGGGAAAGATACAACAACGATTTTGTTAAAAGAAACCGTTGTTAAACGTGTGTGTAGTTTTGGTGGGAAAGATTATAACAACGCTTAAGTTTTTCAATCCTGTTGTGAAGAGTTAATAACAACGGATTATACTAAGGAAGCCGTTGTGGAAAGTTTTAATAACAACAGGTATATCAGAATAAACCGTTGTTAAAAGTATGATTAGTTTTATTGGGAAATATGTAACAACGCTTTTAATGAATTTTAAAATAACCGTTATTTATTTTATTATTGTTTTTGAAAAATTTAAATTTGTTCCCCTGCCAGTGAAAATCCTGCATAAATCAGCAGCAGCAGCAGCACGCATAAACCACTTTCAGCAGCAGCAAAATGATATATATATAAATCAGCAGCAGCAAAATGATATATTCAACCAAAATGATCTCCTCCAGAGCAATTCATAATTACAATTTGATCACTCCTGCGTTTTGTAATCAACACTGATCACTTGTACATGCATTAAGGCAAAGACAACAGCTCTAATGACTTGTACAAATTAAAGTTCCCTATCTTCCAAAATGATCTAAGTTTCATTTATTCTTCCTTGCAATAATGTTCAAGGACGTATTTGCCCCACAAGTCCCTTACCTCGTCTATTTGTTGCTTTTTGTACTCAGAGACATGTGGCGTGTTGATTACATACTGCGGATAAAACAAATAAAAGACATTGACTTAGAGTAAGAACAGTAGCATATATAGCAACATCAATATAGCAGCAAAGAGATCAGCTCTAATGAAAAAAAGTATTAGCTTCATTAAACTACTAACCCTTCTGGAATGAGGATATATCTTCGCCTAATAATCTCCAACATGAAACGACAAACGTAGTATCCAGATTGTATGCTATCCGGCTGTTTAGGGACCTATTATTACATAAAAAAAAAAGAGAGACGAGAAGGCAATTACCAATTAGTGGTGAAAAAAAAAAGGTAGAAACTCACATAATTATATATATGTGTAGTAATGAAAATAATAATAATTGAAACTTAATATTATGTGCCAAATCAGTATTATAAACTTACTTAATAATCAACTTCTTAAAGGTCTCGGATGGTTGTTAATGCAAAGAGTCCAACCAAAAGACTTTCTTCGTGGTCGGCATGATTGCTGCTAGCACCCAATGTCTCCTAGATCGAGAGACACATCATTATTAACAAGCACAACATCATATATTAAATACAAAAATACAGTTGTGTTTGGAATCGTAATATTAATTATATATTACCGGATTTCATTATGAGGGGCAAGAATGAGCTTTTTGCTTTTCGCTAATTCCTTAGCAGTATAATCTATACGTTCTTAGTACGAAATCACCTCGATATGCATAATAAAATATAAGGGCACAGGAATCCGTATAGATCATGTGGACTCTTACTCTCGGGGATCACAACCGATTTCAAGAACCTACATGACGGTTTTAATTCCGGTATATAAAACACTATATCTTAGTCAAAATATTAGAATATTGCGTGATTTATTAAGAAACTTACTTCATCCAAAAAAATAGGTGTTGGATATCAATCTCGTCAAGGCCTGCCCAAATGGCTAGAATCTTCCATGACAGAGCTGCTTGACGTTCTTTCCCTAAAATATCATCCTCGAGCGAAATAATTATCAATTGCTCGCTTGCTATGCGAGCATCAGCCTCCTTATAAAGGTTCATCATCGTCATCGTTCATACTTTTTGCATGAAAACGTGTGATCAGCCGTGTGTATTTTTTTACCCTACAAAAAAAAAGTGTACTATTCTTTTTCAGATTACGTCAAAGATAAATAGTTATTTAAAAAAATCGAGAAGTAATACGTACATATACCTCTTCAACTTCCTTTTTTAATGATGAGGAAGTAGTAGAAATTAAAATATAAAGAGAGTTTTTAAAAAAATGGAGAAGTTAATTAAATACCTCATCAAGTTGTTGTTTCGACGAGGTAGTAGAAAGATTGTCTATCGAGTGAGTCTTATCCATGTTTTTTGTTACCTACAAACCAAAAATATAACATTAATTTCACTAATTATGTAGGTGATGAACAAAGACAAAAGGCTGGATAGATGTATTTTTCTAACCCCGACTACATTCGGTTGAGTCGTACGCGAACGAGCCTGGTAATTGTTGTAACACCCCACGTTCGTGAAGAGGTCCATTGATAGGCTTAAATGACTAGTGCTTAAAGGGATTGAAAGTATTGCTCATATCAACAAACTGCACTTTCTTTTCTGGTTATCCATGCGAAAGAACTCCAGAGTTAAGCGTGCTTGGGTGGGAGTAGTCTTAGGATGGGTGACCTCCTGGGAAGGTTCCCGGGACTTGTATGAGTGAGGACAAAATGTGATGGAAAAGACCCGTGTTGATCTGTGGGCTATGTACACAGCCAGGAGAGCTACCGCGAGTGACCGCTCCCGACCCAGGGTTTGGGTCGGGGTGTTACAAGTGGTATCAGAGCCTATGGCGCTCCCGACGCACACACGTGAACCCTAAACTTAAAATTATTTGACCTTGAAATAATAAATGAGATATGGGTAGAAATTAAGGATTTTACTTGGTAGTCTCCTTGTTTATCCTAAGTGTTAGGATTAACCTTGATTTGTTTTGTCTCTTATGAAGATGGTTAGACCTCAACTCGTAGAGAATGTCATTCTAGAGGCTCTCACTCAAGTCCTAAGGAATCAACAAGATGCGGCTCATGCTCAAGCTAACCAAGCCCCTCCTCCTAGAGAATACCATCACCAAGGAGGCTATGCTTGGGTGGCTAGCCAAATTGCTCGGAGCAAGACCAAGCCTTTTGGAGGAGAACCGGACCCTACCGAGCTCTCGGAGTGGTTTCGGGAGATGGAGAAGCAATTCGACTTATATCAAGTCCAGGAAGAAGACAAAGTGAGGATTGCTAAGCACTTTCTTGTGAGAGAAGTCGACAACTGGTGGTCGATTACTAGCCCTACCGCTACTCTTGAAGTCAATTTCAATTGGGAACGTTTCAAGACTCTTGTTGAAGACCGATTCTACCCCAAAGAACTCAAACAACAAAGACTCAAAGAATTCATCGACTTAAAACAAGGTGACTTGACGGTTCAAGACTTCACCACCCAATTCAACAAGCTTGCTCACTTTGCACCAAGACACATCAAGGATGACAAAGACCAAGCTTTTTACTATCGTAATTAGCTTAGTGCTTTGCTTCAAAGCAAAGTAAGGAGGAGTTCTACTTCTTTTGGAGAGTTGTATGATGATGCACTTTGGGCCGAGAACTCTATGAAGGCCATCAAGGATGAACCAAAGATGAAAAGCCCCCCCCCCCCCCTTCTTTCTCGCCTAAGCCAAATTTCTATGGCAAAAGGTCATTTACTCCCTCATCTTCCAATGTTATGTCAACAAACGAAGATTCAATCCTCCCCCAAATACAAATGCAAGGGCTCCCACTCCTTTCTTGCCCCAAGCTACTTCTAATGTGGCTCCTAGGCCTTATGCTCCCCCGCAAGCTCAAGCTCATGGAAGAATTTGTGACGGTTGTAAGAGACTCGCTCACCCCGGAGTTGGATGCTATGGTAGACCCCTCATTTGCTGCTTTTGCAAGAAGACCGGTCACCGTATCCGTGATTGCCCCGATCGGAAGTTGGCCACTCCAAATGCTAAACCCAAGGGATCTATCTATGTTCTAATCCGAGCCGAAGCCGATGCTCATCCGGAGATAATTACGGGTATGTTCTCAATCTTAGGACAACCGTGGCTCATCTTATTTGATACCGGCGCATCTATGTGTTTTGTGTCTTCAACTTATGTTGATAAGTTAACTATCGAGCCTACCTCTAGTAAGGATACTCCCATATCCTTACCATCCGGAAAAATTATCTCATGTTCTACTCTTTACCCTAATGTCCCTATCTCTATTGCGGGGACCATCTTTCCCGCTAATCTCCTTAAGTTTCCTCTAGGAGAGTGTGATGTAATCCTAGGTATAGATTGGCTAGCTTTGTACCATGCTAGATTCGAGTGTAGAGATCAAAAGATCTAACTAAAGAGTCCTTTAGGAGTTAGAATAACCTATAAGGGATCTCATTCCCGAATAGGTGTGCAATTGATTTCCGCGATGAAGTTGGTGAGTATGGTAAGAAAGGGTCACCAAGCATTATTGTGTGTTGTGACTTCTACATCTACCACCTTACCCAAGATTGAAGATGTACCTATAGTGCGAGACTTTGTTGATGTATTCCCCGAAGACTTGCCCGGGATCCCTCCCGAGCGTGATGTTGAGTTTTCAATTGATCTTATGCCCGGAACCCGACCCACATCTAAAAGCTCCACCGCATGGCTCCAACCGAGTTGAAAGAGTTAAGGAAGAAACTTGATGAAATGATTGAGAAAGGTTTCATTCGACCGAGTGCCTCACCTTGGGGTGCTCCCGTTCTTTTTGTGCAGAAGAAGGATGGTTCCATGAGACTTTGAATTGACTACCGTGAGTTGAACCGAGTTACAATCAAGAACAAGTATCCTTTGCCAGGAATTGAAGATTTGTTCGACCAACTAAAGGGTGCTTCCACCTTTTCCAAGATTGATTTGAGATCCGGATACCATCAAATTCCCGTTCTTGATGCCGACATACCGAAGACCGCTTTTATTACAAGATATGGTAACTTTGAGTTCAAGGTAATGCCTTTCGGTTTGACTAATGTCCCCGCGATTTTCATGGATCAAATGAACCGAACCTTTAGTGAGTATCTTGACAAGTGTGTAGTGGTTTTCATCGACGACATTCTTGTTTTCTCCAAGACCGAAAAAGAGCATGCTAATCATCTTACGACTATTTAAGGTGTCCTTCATCGTCAAAGGTGGTTTGCCAAATTCTCCAAATGTGAATTTTGGTTACCTAATGTGTCTTTTCTTGGACATGTGATTTCTAAAGAAGGTGTGATGGTAGACCCTTCTAAAATTGAAGTTGTGGTTGATTGGAAGAGTCCAACCGTTGTTAGTGAAATTCGGAGTTTTCTTTGTTTAGCGGGTTACTACCGTTGGTTTGTCAAAGATTTCTCGAAGCTTGCAAGACCGATGACTCAATTGTTGAAGAAAGAGACCAAATTCGTTTGGAATGAAGCTTGTGAAGCTGCTTTTTAAGAATTGAAGAAAAGGTTGACTACCGCTCCAGTGTTGACTTTACCTGAAGATGGTGTAGACTTTGATGTCTATTGTGATGCTTCCAAGTTGGTATTGGGTTGTGTACTTATGAAAGATAGGAAAGTGGTTGCTTATACCTCGAGGCAGTTGAGAGTTCATGAAGTGAACTACCCTACTCATGATTTGGAATTAGCCGCCGTTGTCAATGCCTTGAAGGTGTGGAGGCACTATCTTATTGGTGTTCATTGTCGCATTTACACCGATCACAAGAGTTTGAAATACATATTTACTCAAAAGGAGTTGTATATGAGACAAAGGAGATGGTTGGAATTGGTGAATGACTATGATTTTGAATTGCTATACCATGAAGGGAAGGCCAATGTTGTTGCCGATGCTCTTAGTAGAAAATCCTCTCATACCTTGAATGCTATGTGGGTGCTACCCGATGATCTTTGTGCCGAGTTTCGAAAGTTAAAGTTGGAGTTCGTGGAGCAAGGATTAGATTACGTTGGTGCCATGGTTGCCGAGCCCGCTCTGTAGGAAATATCGGTATATTTCGACATTAAAATTACGGATTATAATGAAACTATAGTATATGAATTACGAGTCATAAATGAATTGCATAATATAAAATTATAATGAATCTAGAATTAACTTTTGGTCCTAGCAAATTTGGCCTATGAACAATATCGAAATCGATATTCTCCTAATTGTTGCACCCAAGATGCTCCAAGATATGTCTTGCTTGTGCTAGAATATTAGAGAAAAGTTACTGCTAATTTTTCTTTTGTGTGATGATGAATGATAGAGAGAATTCAAGAGAAAAATATGAATTTTTCTTGTTCTTCTTTTGTCTATTTCGGCCGTCCCTCAAGTAGTAGAAGGAAGGAGTCTTTTCTCCTTTTTACTCCTCTTGTTGTTAGGGTTTTTTGACCTAGTTACCATAAAAGAATAATCGAAGATATTTTCTTTTATTTAACTCTAAATAGCCGAAAAATATGAGAAGAAAAAGACTATTTTTCTCCTTCTTTTTTCGGTTATATCAGCATGTAATATAATATATCCGTCAACTATAAATATCCGTATATTTATAATTTGCTAATTAAATATAACATTTTATGTTTAATTACGAATTAACAATTTAATTCGTTTAAGCTTATATTATATAAATTGATTAAATATAACGGTTTATATTTAATTACGAATTACATTTAATTCGTCTCAGCTAATATTATTTAATCGTTATTAAATAATCGTATCATCATTACATTGACTAACCTTTTAGTCATATATATCGACTAACCTTTTAGTCATATAATAAGGCATCAATATGATTATATTATTCATATAATCACATCTCTCAGACATATCCTTTAGGTGTTACTTTTAGGGACCAGTTGATCACCGCCATTAAAATGACAATAACGTCAAACTCCTAGCAAGCCAACCGTTATCGATAAACGTTAATCAACTGATAAGAATACTAAGTATACCCTGTGAATCTGTAAGAGATTTATTCATGTTATCACACTAACTGTGGAGGACACTAGCTCCAACACGCTCTTCTCCGCGAGATCCGCGAAAGCCAAGTTGGTGATGCTACCTACAAGTGCATTCAAGCCAAGCTTCTAAAAGGAAAAGCCAAAGACTTCAAGATTGATGACAAAGGTGTCCTTCGACTACATGACCGTTTGTTCGTACCTAATGCTATTGATTTGAGAAAGCGGATCCTTGATGAACCTCACCTTTCTCCCTACTCTATCCACCCCGGAGGTGACAAGATGTATAAAGACTTGAAGCTACAATTTTGGTGGCCAAATTTGAAAGGCGATATTGTGTCCTATGTTGGAAGATGCCTTACGTGCCAACAAGTGAAGATCGAACACAAGAGACCCGGTGGATTGCTACAACCTTTGGATATTCCACTATGGAAGTGGGAAACTATTTCTATGGATTTCTTCATGGCCTTGCCAACGACCGTTGGAAGTAAAGATGCCGTTTGGGTTATCGTTGATCGTTTGACCAAAAGTGCTAGATTCATCCCGATCAAGGAGACTTGGAGCTTAGATCGACTAGCCAAAGCCTTTATTGATGAGATCGTTAGATATCATGGTGTTCCCAAGGAGATCATATCCGACCGAGACCCGAGGTTTTGTTCGATATTTTGGAAGGCCTTGCAAGAAGCCATGGGTAGTAAGTTGTTGATGAGTACCACTTTCCATGTCGCTACCGATGGTCAGACCGAGAGGACTATCCAGACTTTAGAAGATTTACTTAGAGCTTGTGCCCTCGACTTCCAATATAGTTGGGAAAAGAGTTTACCTTTGGTGGAGTTTTCTTACAACAATATCTACCATGCCTCGATCAAGATGGCTCCTTACGAAGCTCTCTATGGAAGGAAATGCCGAAGCCCCATTTGTTGGGATCAACTGAGCGATGTTCGTGATTTAGGCCCCGATGTCCTTGTAGAAACCATTGATCATGTGAAGGTCATCCGTGATAGGATGAAAGCTGCCCAAGACCGACAGAAATCCTATGCCGATGTCCGAAGGATACCATTGGAATTTGAAAAGGAAGACAGAGTGTTCTTGAAGGTATTGTTGGAGTAGGTGTCCTCCACAATAGTGCGCCACATAATAAATCTTATTATGGAATATAATTGGGATAATTATTGACTATATATAAGATTAGTCAGTTGATTAACGTAAATCAATAACGGTTGGCTAACTAGAGTTTGACGTTATTGTCGTTTGACGGCGGTGATCAACTGATCGCTTTCGGTCACACCTAAAGGATGAAATCCAAATAGTAACTAATTATTTGTATACGATACAGTTAATTAGTACATTACATATATTTGATATGTACGAGAGTTAATTGTTAGAAATTGAGTTAAGAACTCAAATTCGATTAAACTTATTTTTCAATTATGCGATAATTGACTAATAAATTTATATCTTATTTTAATACGATTAAATAAGATTTAACTTAGTAATTAATCGTTAAATTACTAACTTAGTTGAGGTTTTGAGATAGAGGTAATTAGTTAATTATATTTACAAGGAGTTGTAAAATAAATTAACCATGCATTGTGGGACCCATTATATATTGATATAATGGTAAAATATTACTTAAAATGTTAAGTACATATTATTTATTTAATTGAGTCCTATAATTGTTATATGATCAAATTAACACTTAATTATACAAGATAATTAACCATATGATCAATAAGTATTTGTGAGACAAATATCAAAAATCAAAATGGACCAAACTAGGCCATTGTGGCCGGTTGGTATGTAGTTAGAATGGTGATGATTGTTGTTCTTATTTATACTCTTTAGTTAGCATTTGAAAGTGACATAACAAGTATAAAACAATCATCATCTTTTCTACAATACTCCACTCTAATACATGTGATCAAATTGAACAAAATAAAAGTCATTTTTGGACTATGAGGTCCGGCCAAATGGCCTATATAATGAACAAATGTTGTTCATTTTATACTTACTCCATTTTGTGCAATTTGTTTACTTCTCTCTAAAACTCTTCTTCTCACTAAAAAACTCTCAAATACTAATATTTACTAAGTATTACTAGTGTAGTAATATAGTCATAATATTAGTAGTATTATATCTATCTTATTATCTAGTTAATAATAAGGGTAGATTATTTGGGTTTATCTTGGTGCAACTTTGAGGAGATCTTCTACTTTGGAGATTGTTTGTGTTCATCCATATTTGTAGCTCAAGAACAACAAGAAGGAGTTCTTGTTGTGCCCTTATATTTTCCATATCAATGTGAGGAAATTTCTTCCTTTATATAAATGTCTTTATATTTGCATGCATGTTACATAGATCATTATAAACTAAATTAATAAGTAATTTAGTAAATAATTAAAGGAGTCTAATTAAGGTCTATGGACTTTCAGGTATCTCCGATGAAGGGTGTTAAGAGGTTTGGTGTGAAGGGTAAATTGAGCCCGAAGTACATTGGACCCTTTGACATTGTGAAAAGAGTTGGTGCCGTAGCTTACAAGTTGGACTTGCCCCCGAATTTGGGCAAAGTTCATGATGTTTTCCATGTTTCTCAATTGAGCGGGTACATTAGTGACCCAAGCCATGTTCTTCAAGCCGAGATTCCCGAGCTCGAACCGAACTTGTCCTTCGAAGAGAAGCCAATCCGCATTCTAGATCGCAAAGACAAAAAGTTGAGAAGCAAGGTGGTGCCTTTAGTGAAGGTTTTGTGGAGATATGGTAATGTTGAAGAAGAGACGTGGGAACCAGAAGCTACCATGCGTGTTCAGTATCCAAACCTATTCGATTAAGGTATCCTTCGTTCGCTAAAGTTTCGAGGGCAAAACGTTTTAAAAGGTGAGGTGATTTTAACACCCGTAATCTTAGCCGTTATAATTTAATAATATTATATTAATATTAATTAGCATAATTTTAGATTTAGGATAGAACTTAGTTTTCCGTGTCTAATTAAGCAAATCCGAGTCCATATTCGGACTCTACTCGGAATTTCATGTGGGTTATGCTTTGGGTCACATGTTGGGCATTTTTCCCAATCTCTACTCACTCACCCAAAACTACCCACACTCACTTTTCCACTCAAAAATCTCAACAACTTTCCCTCTTCTTCTCCCTCACCAAACCTTCAAAAACCCTAGCCACCATTGTTGAATAACTCAAGCTTCACATAACTCCCTCATTCCTCACTCAAATCTCTTGATTGTTAGTCTAATCTTCCTCTCTTATCTTCCTCTACCTTGTGTGGTAATAAAATTACCATCTTTCTCATTTTCGATTTTTCCATCTTTCCCAAGGATGAATTTTATTCATCTTTTGTATCATTGTGTGGGTGGAGACCTTCAAGACCCCGACAAGGATTACTATCTCATGGAGGAAGACCTAGAAGACGATTGAAGACGCAAAAAGATAACGGTGAAGGGTTACTCGATATCAATTTACGTTTTTAATGCCTTAAATGTGGTTTTAGTAGAGAAAGATACAACCTTTGTTTGAGTTTCATGAGGAAACATACTTGTTGTCTATCATATGTGTGAATTCTACCATTCATGCTTTCTTTCACTAATCATATGCTAAGTAGTATTCAAGTGATTAATTATGCTCATTTAATATATTTTGGAACTTATGTTGGGCATTAAATATGTGTGGGCTTTGCTTTAATTGATGCATATTCAATGATTGGTGATGATTAATGTACATTTAATGTGGTTTGATGCTAATAAATGTTGTTAGAATTGAATGAGAAACAAATGGGTTTGAGTGTTGGATGATGATTGTTGAGTTTTCGTGCCTGTATGCCCCAGCCGGCCGACCGGCCGCCGGTCACACCCACCGGCTGGGAGCCCCTGATGTTATATTTGTGAAAAATGGTAATTTGGTTGATGCGTGAGTCCCAGTCGGCCGACCGGCCGCCGGTCCGCCCAACCGGCTAGGCATCCATGTATATTGATTGATATCTTCCATTGAGTACGAGTCACAGCCGGCCAGCCGGCAGCCGACCCAACCGGCTGGAACTCTCCCCCTTCCCCTTTTTCTCCAGTTTTTCATCTAGCCTATGACCCCAGCCGGGTAGCCGGCAGCCGGTCACACCCACCGGCTAGGGATCCCTGTACATTCAATGTTGTTGTTAGTTGTTGTTGTATTGCCAGCCGGCTAGCCGGCGGCCGTTCCTCCTGACCGGCTGGCACCCCCTTTAGCTTATTCTCATTTCTTTTCCATATGACTTCACATGTAATAGTTTGCATGGTCTGTTTATCGTATAAACTTACGTAATAACATTAAATATTCATGTTTAGAATATATGTTATCTCATATGCTTTTATCACATGTTTTGTGACGGTTTTTGATATGTTCCCTCTTGAGTCGCCTCTACCTTATGTATTTGATTTGAGCACTAATTGTTGAGTGCTTTGAACTCTCATCTCCCGGCTACACCTCATCCTCGCTAGACTGGAATGTCGGAGCGATGGAATATATCTTTGATGCTTGTATGCATGTTTAGTGGGGATATGACGACGTTGTTGGGAGGTGAACGCAATGCGTTGATCGACCCGGCCGTAAAATGATGTATCCTTACGAGGTGGTGTCATTGCATGTAGCGTACTAGCTTGACTTTTGATTATAGATCTCTTTGTCCGCCTCTGCCGTTTGTAACACTCGCAAATGTACCCTATTTTTCTAGTAAAAATATTTTTACGGATACTTTTCAGCAAATTTTAGTTTTAATTTAGAATTTAATTTCCGAGTCGAATTTAGAATTTCCGAGTTCGTATTTGGAATTTCCGCGAGATTTCAAGAAAAACCCGTCTTGAGCCGTCTTTGACTTTATTGACTTTTTCCTTGACTTTTCCACTTACTCTTCATATACTCCCTCACAACCTTAACACCCTCATTCAATCTTCTTCTTACTTCATCACTAAGTAAACCCCAAATCCCTAGCCTCCATATTTGATCCATCTTCGAATCATCGCTACGCTTTCGTTTCTTGCTCAAATTCACGTAAGTTCGTCTTATTCTTCCCCTCTTAACTTCCTCTATCCGTATTGGTAATAAAATTACCGTCTTTCTCGCTTTTTAAATTATCCGTCTTTCTCAAGGTGAATTATATTCATCTTTTATTATCTAATTGTATGTAGGTGGAGACTAGGAAGGTTTAGAAATCGATTAAAGACACGAAAAGGTAACGGTGAAGGGTTACTCGATATCATTTACGT
>JAIUZE010025943.1:0-25326 GCA_022085475.1 Heliosperma pusillum | reverse complement strand
CAATGACCATGAACAATATCATGAAATCACGCATTCAAAGACGACGACACGACGACGACGACCACTCTCACGGTAAATGAAACGCACTAGCATCGTGTACATGGCAAGTATGATTAAAAGGGCATCCACGGGAGTAAAACCTTCCCTGAACTCATACACGATCCAATCCATTTCGTATATGTAGACTAATTTCCTCCTGGTAGGACGACGATAATAATACGGTTCCTAGTCTAAACCTGGCCAGATTCCCGGAATACACATTTTCCGATTCGACATGCGATACACGTTTCGCATCCAAGACTCGGTCAATCATAGACGCCGAGTACCCCAAATTCGGTAGATCAATTCACGAAAGAGGCGGAAAAGAGCACAAACCTCATAACAAGCGGTACGCTACATGCAAATAACACCACCTCGCAAGTACACAACATTTGACGGCCGGGTCGATCAACGCAATGCGTTCAACTCCCAACAACGTCGTCGTATGCCCACTACACATACAATTAAGCAGTAGGATACCTCTCCGTTCTGACATTCCAGCCTTACGAACGGAAAGGTAGCCAAGGGAATGAGAATACAAAGCACAAGACAAAATCGTGCTCAAACCGTAACATTTGTAAAACCCGACTCAAAGTGGGACATAGCAAAAACCGTCACAAAACATGTGATACAAGCGAAAGAAATATCATATATCCAAAACATGAATATTATAAGACTCTACGTAAAATTATACGATAAACGGATCATGCGAACTATTATAAATTACGAGTTTTATAAGTTAAAGAAAAACAACACAGCCGTGTTCCAGGCCGGGCAGGGGACCGGTGGCCGGTGGGCCGGCTCAGAACACAAGGCAAAACCCAAAAACAGAGAAATGGGGTCTGGGCCGGTCGACCGGCACAGAGCACTACACCAAAATCAAAACTTCCCTTACTGATGTGTTCCAGGCCGGTGGATGGACCGGTGGCCGGTGGGCCGGCCTGGAGCACCTCTTCATGCAAAATCCAAGTTTCCAAATGAGTTACTGGTGTGTTCCCAGCCGGTGGTCAGACCGGCGGCCGGTCGACCGGCTGGGAGCACCTCTTCACCCGTGAGCCTTGCTCACTTAACCAATTCAATCCAATTCTCGTATATACTTCAAATAATCATCAACAATCATTATATATCATCAACATTCATCATATAACAACATCCATTAATCATAACATGATTTCTAATCTTCCTAATCGTATTCTAAATACGATTTCTAGCATATAAACATGTAAAACACGTAAGTGATACCGAGTAACCCTTCACCGTTACCTTTGAGCGTCTCTACTAGTCGTCAAGCTCCTCTTCTATAAGGAAATAGTCGTTGTCGGGATCTTGGAGGTCGCCACCTACAAATAGATCGTAAAAAGATGAATAAAGTTCATCTTGAGAAAGACGGAAAGCTTGAAAAGCGAGAAAGACGATAATTTTAATATCAATACGGATAGAGGAAGGTTAGGGAAGAATAATAAGACGAACTTACGGGAATTCTAGCAAGTAACGAAGAAGTTACGACGAATCAAAGATCGATATTCAAAGAGGGAAAGTTTCTTAAGGAAGAAGAAAGGGGTTTTGTGTTTGATTTTGTGTTGAATGAAAAATTAGGTTAAGGGAGGGAGTAGTGTGAGTTATGAAGGAAAAAGTCAAAGACGGTTTCAAAGTCAAGAAAGTCAAACCCGACTCAAAAGTCAAGAAAAGTCAAACTCGCCTTAAGACGGGATTTTCATGGAATCTCGCAGAAATTCCAAATACGAACTCGGAAATTCTAAATTCGACTCGAAACTTTAAATTCTAAAATAAAACTTAAATTTGCTGAAAAGATCTCGTAAAATATTTCTACTAGAAAAATAGTGTACATTTCCGGGTGTTACAATCCAGCAAAGCAAGGCAAAACAAAGACCAATCACATGCAAGCAAGACAATGCATGGAAAGCACAAAAGAAAAAAAAAACCCTAATCTACAAACACAACAAACGTCACCACGGCTGATCAGCCGCAAACACTAACCATAGGCTGATCAGCAGGTGGCCGACACACACAAGCAAGGACGACACACCCGGAGACACGCCGAAAACATGTGGTGGGACGAAACACCTGCACAAAAAGCCACCACGACACCGAAATCTAAACCGAAAACCAGTAAACACCCATAGGAGATGAACGGCCGGCAACTGTCGACTGAAGACAGCACAACAGGCGAAGCACAGCCTCCAGACGACCCACACCACCGGCCCACAGCCTCCAGACGCCTGCCACGAAACCAAATGGTTACGCCAGACCCACACAAATCCGCAACGCTCCCTCACCAAACCCACAAACCACCACAGACGGAAGAAGGGAGGAGGCGCAAGACCGCCACCAGCAAGAAAGGACACGACGGAAGATGAACCCTAATCACGCGCAATGGCCACCAGCGAAGACGGCAGCAAAACGGCGCAGGACCGCAGCGAAGACCACAGGAAAGACACCAACACCGACGACGTGAGGTCACCGGCGAGGAAAGGCGGCCAGTGGCGACGTGAGGTCACTGTCTGGCAAAGTCAGGCACGCGAGAAGCCTTAGATAATCGCCTATCTCTCCTCTCTCTAACGCTCTCCAATTATTATTATTATTATTATTATTATTATTATTATTATTATTATTATTATTATTATAATAATAATAATAATTATTATTATTATTACTATTATTATTATTATTAGTATTATTATTATTATTATTATTATTATTTTTATTATTATTATTTTTTTTATTTTTTTTTATTTTTTTTTATATTATAAGATGCGCGCAGCTTTCATTAAAATAAAATGTAGAGTTTACAAGAAGTTGGTAGGGAGCCGAGAGACAATCTGGGCCCTCACCCTCTTAGCTATAGAAAAACAAAGCCTAGTAAAGATATAAGCGGCCACCCGAGCCCCAGCATCCTGAGATAACGAGAATTTCTGGATCCGCTTGAGCAAGTCACCAGCATCCGAGCCCATCTCTGTAAGCGAAAACAAAGAGAATGGTAGGAAACCATAACCAGCAGCCGCGCATAAGTCTCCATACTTAGCACATTTGCGCTGAGCAGCATCAGCGACAACCCGTCCCGGCACAAAATCGGACATCCCAGTCTGAGTCAAGGGAAAAGATCCTGTCAAATCAACACACACATCATGCCCTCTGTCCCAGGAATAAAGTAGCAAATCCGCAGGACGAAGTGAGCCGCCATGCCCGTCAACCAAACCAATATCAACCTCCTTGCCCGTAGAAATACCAGAACTATAACATATGTCAAATAAGGTGTCACGAACGAGGTTATGCCGATGCTTAACCCCCACAGTACCAGTACAAGAAACAGCGTGGTCCCCATACACCTCATCAGCAAACACCCGATAGCAAGCAGGACAAGGTCTAGATACCGTGAATAACGGGACACCTAGTCGATACCCCAGTACACTACGGTAAGTCCTCCTGTTCATAGTCTGACCCTACCCGGAGATAGGAACCGCACGCAACCAATCAGAGGCGTGGGCACGCTGCTGAGACTTCCACAACGCAAGCTGATGCGATGTTAAAGAGAAAACAGATTCTGCATAAGCAGCAATCCTCGCAAAATATATATCTGCGAGTTTCTTCATAAGTTTAGGGGCAGCGATTTCACTAGGATCACGTAAAAAAGGAAGAACCTGTAGCCTTAGAGAACACCCGCAAGGCATCGTCGAAAGTAGGACCAGCAGCCACAATACCAGAAGACCGTAGTAGCTTAGCCTGCCAATCAGCAGACTGCAAACGGGACACCAGAAAAGCATAATGAAAAACATCCCCGGCAGCATAAACACCGAGCCCACCAAGATGTAAAGGGAAAGTGGCAAGGCGCCACTGCCAATCCCCAAAACCAGGCCCAGACGCGGTGACAATACGTTCCAAGCTAGAACGAAGCGCTGCATCAAAACGAAGATGGACAGACCCAAAGATCCCCGGGGAACAAGTACGGAGGGTAAAGTAGAGCTTAGAAATACCAGTACAAGCTCGAAGCAGAAGCAACTCACATTGCGGGTCCTGAATCCTAGCAACCAAATCCATAAGCTCGATGGTCTTAGTCACTCTCTTCGCCACAAGCTCACTGTCAAAACTAGGGCAAGTTTTGACAGGCCCACCCAAAAAAGAGACACCATGCAAAGGCTGGGCAATAGAAGGGGGGAAAACACCAGGAAGTCGACTTCGGGGATCCTCAGTAGGCCAAAAAACCTCAATCTTAGCGACATTAAGATGGAGACCAAACTGAGGACCATCTGCCAAAATCAAATCCAATATCTTTCCTACCTCCAAAGTATCCCCAACAATGGTGTCATCATCCAAGTACCAAGCTTGCAAACTCAAATGAAAAGAATCCCGTATCTTGCACACCAAGGGATGCAAAACCAAAGCGAAAAGCAAGGGTCCCAAAGGATCACCCTGCTGGACTCCCTGAAAAAACCACAAACAATGTTCCCCATAGTAAAGAAGGGCATGACTAGACTAACAGAACTCCACCCAAAGGGAAAGAATCGGGAAACGACGACGAACTTCCAGAAGCATGGTTACACGATCAACAAGGTTGAAAGCATTCTGGAAATCAACCAGCAACCTAGAAAGCCCCACATCACCACCACGAGCCTCAATGAACCGATTCAAGACATGCAAGACAGCCTCTCCTCCACCGACACCCCAACCCCAAACTGAAGACCAGCAAAATCAGAACACAAAGACGTCTCCCGGCGGTGCCAACAGCAACCACGACGGAAGAAGGGAGGAGGCGCACGACTGCCACCAGCAAGAAAGGACACGACGGAAGATGAACCCTAATCACGCGCAATGGCCACCAGCGAAGACGGCAGCAAAACGACGCAGGATCGCAGCGAAGACCACAGGAAAGACACCATTACCGATGACGTCAGGTCACCGGCGAGGAAAGGCGGCCAGTGGCGACGTGAGGTCACCGTCTGGCAAAGTCAGGCACGCGAGAAGCCCTAGATGATCGCCTATCTCTCCTCTCTCTAACGCTCTCCAATTATTATTATTATTATTATTATTATTATTATTATTATTATTATTATTATTATTATTATTATTATTATTATTATTATTATTATTATTATTATTATTATTATTATTAATTATTATTATTATTATTATTATTATTATTATTATTATTATTATTATTATTATTATTATTATTATTATTATTATTATTATTATTATTATTATTGTTATTATTATTATTATTATTATTTTTTTTTTTTTTTTATTTTTTATTTTTTTTTATATTATAAGATGCGCGCATCTTTCATTAAAATAAAATGTAAAGATTACAAGAAGTTGGTAGGGAGCCGAGAGACAATCTGAGCCCCCACCCCCTTAGCTATAGAAAGACAAAGCCTAGTAAAGATATAAGCGGCCACCCGAGCACCAGCATCCTGAGATAACGAGAATTTCTGGATCCGCTTGAGCAAGTCACCAGCATCCGAGCCCAGCTCTGTAAGCGAAAAGAAAGAGAAGGGTAGGAAACCATAACCAGCAGCCGCGCATAAGTCTCCATACTTAGCACATTTGCGCTGAGCAGCATCAGCGACAACCCGTCCCGGCACAAAATCGGACATCCCAGTCTGAGTCAAGGGAAAAGACCCTGTCAAATCAACACACACATCACGCCCTCTGTCCCAGGAATAAAGTAGCAAATCCGCAGGACGAAGTGAGCCGCCATGCCCGTCAACCAAACCAATATTAACCTCCTTGCCCATAGAAATACAAGAACTATAGCATATGTCAAATAAGGTGTCACGAACGAGGTTATGCCGATGCTTAACCCCCACAGTACCAGTACAAGAAACATCGTGGTCCCCATACACATCTTCAGCAAACACCCGAAAGCAAGCAGGACAAGGTCTAGATACCGTGAATAACGGGACACCTAGTCGATACCCCAGTACACTACGGTAAGTCCTCCTGTTCATAGTCTGACCCTACGCAGAGATAGGAACAGCACGCAACCAATCAGAGGCATGGGCAAGCTGCTGAGACTTCCACAACGCAAGCTGACGCGGTGTTAAAGAGAAAACAGATTCTGCAGAATCAGCAATCCTCGCAAAATTTATATCTGCGAGTTTCTTCATAAATTTAGGGGCAGCGATTTCACTAGGATCAGGTAAAAAAGGAAGAACCTGTAGCCTCAGAGAACACCCGCAAGGCATCGTCGAAAGTAGGACCAGAATCCACAATACCTGAAGACTGAAGTAGCTTAGCCTGCAAATCAGCAGACTGCAAACGGGACGCTAGAAAAGCATAATGAAAAACATCCCCGGCAGCATAAACACCGAGCCCACCCAGATGAAAAGGGAAAGTGGCAAGGCGCCACTGCCAATCCCCAAAACCAGGCCCAGACGCGGTGACAATACGTTCCAAGCTAGAACGAAGCGCTGCATCAAAGCGAAGATGGACAGACCCAAAGACCCCCGGGGAGCAAGTACGGAGGGAAAAATAGAGTTTAGAAATACCAGTACAGGCCCGAAGAAGAAGCAACTCACATTGCGGGTCCTCAATCCTCGCGACTAAGTCCATAAGCTCAACGGTCTTAGTCACTCTCCTCGCCACAAGCTCACTGCCAAAAATGGGACAAGTACTGACAGGTCCACCCAAAACAGATTATTATTATTATTATTATTATTATTATTATTGTTATTATTATTATTATTATTATTTTTATTTTTATTTTTTTTATTTTTTTTTATATTATAAGATACGCGCATCTTTCATTAAAATAAAATGTAAAGATTACAAGAAGTTGGTAGGGAGCCGAGAGACAATCTGGGCCCCCACCCCCTTAGCTATAGAAAGACAAAGCCTAGTAAAGATATAAGCGGCCACCCGAGCACCAGCATCCTGAGATAACGAGAATCTCTGGATCCGCTTGAGCAAGTCACCAGCATCCGAGCCCAGCTCTGTAAGCGAAAAGAAAGAGAAGGGTAGGAAACCATAACCAGCAGCCGCGCATAAGTCTCCATACTTAGCACATTTGCGCTGAGCAGCATCAGCGACAACCCGTCCCGGCACAAAATCGGACATCCCAGTCTGAGTCAAGGGAAAAGACCCTGTCAAATCAACACACACATCACGCCCTCTGTCCCAGGAATAAAGTAGCAAATCCGCAGGACGAAGTGAGCCGCCATGCCCGTCAACCAAACCAATATTAACCTCCTTGCCCATAGAAATACAAGAACTATAGCATATGTCAACTAAGGTGTCACGAACGAGGTTATGCCGATGCTTAACCCCCACAGTACCAGTACAAGAAACATCGTGGTCCCCATACAAATCTTCAGCAAACACCCGAAAGCAAGCAGGACAAGGTCTAGATACCCTGAATAACGGGACACCTAGTCGATACCCCAGTACACTACGGTAAGTCCTCCTGTTCATAGTCTGACCCTACGCAGAGATAGGAACAGCACGCAACCAATCAGAGGCATGGGCAAGCTGCTGAGACTTCCACAACGCAAGCTGACGCGGTGTTAAAGAGAAAACAGATCCTGCAGAATCAGCAATCCTCGCAAAATATATATCTGCGAGTTTCTTCATAAATTTAGGGGCAGCGATTTCACTAGGATCAGGTAAAAAAGGAAGAACCTGTAGCCTGAGAGAACACCCGCAAGGCATCGTCGAAAGTAGGACCAGCAGCCACAATACCAGAAGACCGTAGTAGCTTAGCCTGCCAATCAGCAGACTGCAAACGGGACGCCAGAAAAGCATAATGAAAAACATCCCCGGCAGCATAAACACCGAGCCCACCAAGATGAAAAGGGAAAGTGGCAAGGCGCCACTGCCAATCCCCAAAACCAGGCCCAGACGCGGTGACAATACGTTCCAAGCTAGAACGAAGCGCTGCATCAAAACGAAGATGGACAGACCCAAAGATCCCCGGGGAACAAGTACGGAGGGTAAAGTAGAGCTTAGAAATACCAGTACAAGCTCGAAGCAGAAGCAACTCACATTGCGGGTCCTGAATCCTAGCAACCAAATCCATAAGCTCGATGGTCTTAGTCACTCTCTTCGCCACAAGCTCACTGTCAAAACTAGGGCAAGTACTGACAGGCCCACCCAAAAAAGAGACACCATGCAAAGGCTGGGCAATAGAAGGGGGGAAAACACCAGGAAGTCGAATTCGGGGATCCTCAGTAGGCCAAAAAACCTCAATCTTAGCGACATTAAGATGGAGACCAAACTAAGGACCATCTGCCAAAATCAAATCCAATATCTTTCCTACCTCCAAAGTATCCCCAACAATGGTGTCATCATCCAAGTACCAAGCTTGCAAACTCAAATGAAAAGAATCCCGTATCTTGCACACCAAGGGATGCAAAACCAAAGCGAAAAGCAAGGGTCCCAAAGGATCACCCTGCTGGACTCCCTGACAAGACCACAAACAATGTTCCCCATAATAAAGACGGGCATGACTAGAGTAACAGAACTCCACCCAAAGGGAAAGAATCGGGCAACGACGGCGAACTTCCAGAAGCATGGTTACACGATCAACAAGGTTGAAAGCATTCTGGAAATCAACCAGCAACCTAGAAAGCCCCACATCACCACCACGAGCCTCAATGAACCGATTCAAGACATGCAAGACAGCCTCTCCTCCACCGACACCCCAACCCCGAACTGAAGACCAGCAAAATCAGAACACAAAGACGTCTCCAGGCGGTGCCAACAGCAACCACGACGGAAGAAGGGAGGAGGCGCACGACTGCCACCAGCAAGAAAGGACACGACGGAAGATGAACCCTAATCACGCGCAATGGCCACCAGCGAAGACGGCAGCAAAACGGCGCAGGATCGCAGCGAAGACCACAGGAAAGACACCATTACCGACGACGTCAGGTCACCGGCGAGGAAAGGCGGCCAGTGGCGACGTGAGGTCACCGTCTGGCAAAGTCAGGCACGCGAGAAGCCCTAGATGATCGCCTATCTCTCCTCTCTCTAACGCTCTCCAATTATTATTATTATTATTATTATTATTATTATTATTATTATTATTATTATTATTATTATTATTATTATTATTATTATTATTATTATTATTATTATTATTATATATATATGCGCGCAGCTTTCATTAAAATAAAATGAAAAGTTTACATGAAGTTGGTGGGGAGCCGAGAGACAATCTGGGCCCCCACCCCCTTAGCAATAGCAAAACTAAGCCTAGCAAAAATATAAGCGGCCACCCGAGCCCCAGCATCCTGAGATACCGAGAATTTCTGGATCCGCTTGAGCAAGTCAACAGCATCCGAGCCCAGCTCCCCAAGCGAAGAGAAAGAGAAGGGTAGGAAACCATATCCAGCAGCCGCGCATAAATCCCTATACTTAGCACATTTGCGCTGAGCAGCATCGGCAACAACCCGTCCCGACACAAAATCGGACATCCCAGTCTGAGTCAAAGGGGAAGACCCTGTCAAATCAACACACACATCACGCCCTCTGTCCCAGGAATAAAGAAGCAAATCCGCAGGACGAAGAGATCTGTCGTGCCCGTCAACCAAACCGATATCAACCTCCTTACCCGCAGAAACACCAGACCTATAACAGATGTCAATTAAGGTGTCACGAACGAGGTTATGTCGATGCTTAACCCCCACAGTACCAGCACAAGAAACAGCGTGGTCCCCATACACATCATCAGGAAAAACCCGAGAGCAAGCAGGACAAGGCCTAGATATCGCGAATAACGGAACACCGAGGCGATACCCCAGCACACAACGGTAAGTCCTCCTGTTCATAGTCTGACCCAACCCAGAGATAGGAACCGCACGCAACCAATCAGAAGAGTGGGCACCCTGCTGAGACTTCCACAACGCAAGCTGACGCGGCGTCAAAGAGAAAACAGATTCTGAAGAAGCAGCAACCGTCGCGAAATATATATCTGCCAATTTCTTCATAAGTTTAGGGGCAGCGATTTCACTCGGATCACGTAAAAAATCAGAACCTGTAGTTTCCGAAAACACCCGCAAGGCATCGTCAAAAGTAGGACCAGCACATACAATACCAGAAGGCCGCAGGAGCGCATCCTGCAAAACTGCAGACTGCAAACGGGAAGCCAGAAAAGCATAGTGTAAAACATCCCCCGCAGCATAAACACCGAGTCCACCCAAATGAAAAGGGAAAGTGGCAAGGCGCCACTGCCAATCCCCAAAACCAGGCCCAGACGCGGTGACAATACGTTCCAAGCTAGAACGAAGCGCTGCATCAAAGCGAAGATGGACAGACCCAAAGACCCCCGGGGAGCAAGTACGGAGGGAAAAATAGAGTTTAGAAATACCAGTACAGGCCCGAAGCAGAAGCAACTCACATTGCGGGTCCTCAATCCTCGCGACTAAGTCCATAAGCTCAACGGTCTTAGTCACTCTCCTCGCCACAAGCTCACTGCCAAAAATGGGACAAGTACTGACAGGTCCACCCAAAACAGAAACACCACGCAAGGGCCGGGCAATAGAAGGGGGGAAAACACCGGGTAGCCGACTCCGAGGATCCTCAATAGGCCAAAAGACCTCAGTCTTAGCCACATTAAGATGGAGACCGAAACGAGGCCCATCCACCATAATCAAATCCAAAACTCTCCCCACCTCTAAAGTGTCCCCAACAATGGTGCCATCATCCAAATACCATGCCTGCAAAGTAAGATCAAAGGAATCCCGGATGTTGCACACTAGGGGATGCAAAACCAAAGCGAAAAGCAAAGGCCCTAAAGGATCACCCTGCTGGACACCCTGACAAGACCACAAACAATGCTCCCCATAATAAAGACGGGCAGGGCTAGAGTAACAAAACTCCACCCAACGGGAAAGAACCGGACAACGACGGCGGACTTCCTGTAGCATAGTCACACGATCAACAAGGTTGAAAGCATTTTGGAAATCAACTAGCAACATAGACAGTCCCACATCACCACCACGGGCCTCAATGAGCCGGTTCAAGGCATGCAAGATAGCCTCTCCTCCACCGGACACCCCAACCCCAAACTGAAGGCCAGCAAAATAAGCAGACAAAGAAGGACCAACCAGACAAGCACCAGCCTTAGAGACAAGACGTCTCCAGACAGTGCCAACAGCGATAGGGCGAACACCCCCGCCTGGTTTAACAAGCGGCGTGAGCGGAGCGCTAGCAATGTACTCACCAAGGGCTATAGGGCACCGACCCTCCAGAAAAAGATTAACTACCCTAGTAATAGAAGCGATCAAATCATCTGAGACAGCCACAGCAGCGCCACTCAAACAGTCCAGAAGATGTTGGGCACGAAGTCCATCCCTCCCACAAGAAGTGCCACGCGGGAAACCACGAATCATATCCAAGACCACTGCCGAAGAGGCAACAAGAGAATGATGATCCACAGGCAAAGGAGGCAATGAAGGAGACGGGGCGACAGGATGCTTCTCACGCAAAGCACCAAGAGTAGCATCAGTGTATGGGGCGACGCCAGAGGAAGAAAGCACCCTAACAGCAGCAGTATAATGACCATCACAAATCTTCCGCCGACACTGGCGGAGGTTTTGCTCACTCAAATCCAGATCCTCATCCACACAAAACGAAGGAGGAACCTCTGTCAAACACTCCTGTAAAAGCTGCAACCCCCCTCCAGGCACCCCCCAAGCGTGAATAGCACTGGTAATACTCTCCTCCTGACGCTGTCGCCTAACAGCCGTCCTACACTCAAGATTACTCCGAGGAGCGAAGGTCTTAAGCAGACAAATAGGCAACACAAGCAAACGAACCCAGCAGGAGAGATCACCAGGAGAGTCAGCCACATCATCCAAGACCCCCTTCAGAACCCGAGCAAACCCAAGACGGCACTTAGGAGGAATAGATTTCACGGTGCGATGGCCCAAAGAAAATAAACGATCAAGCGAAGATACAGACCACTGAACAAGCGCAACCCCATCATCTGATGAAAGAACCGAGTGAGACGGAGCTGAAGGTCTAGGGATACCATGAATAAAAAAACTAACTATGCCATCGCCACAATCCGGAGGCGGAACTATGTCACCCCGACCATGCCGACACCTAGAGCGAAAGGTATGAGTTTTAAAACACTCCCCACACAACCAAAGCCCCATTCGCTTCAAGGTAATCTCGGCATTAGAGAAAACCGTCAGACTATCAGAAAGAGTTTGACGGGTCAGACCCAAAGCACCATCAATACAATGCCGATCCTGAAAATGCTTTATCCAGGCGGCCTTAGTAAGGCCGTTACCACGACCATTCGGACACCCATGAATACACGAGAAAGGACAATGGAACCGGACTAAAGCAGGCATGACAAAGAAACTGACAAGGCACAAGCCACAGACTAAAACAAAAACAAATAACAAAACTCACGTGCATGTATCCATGCGGCTGCACATACCCACCGAAGGCACATACACCACCGAAGGCACATACACCGCGCTACCACCTGACCCACACCACCGAAAGGCTCCACCGGATTAACACCACCGGAGAGGCGGCCCCACCGGAACAGCAGCCCCACCAACCACCAAAAAGAGAACAAAAAACGCACAAAACCAAAAATAAGTAACAAAAACAAACCCTAATTGTGGCGGCACAGAACTATCCACCCCCCGACGGCGAATCTCCGACAGCAACCCCACACAAAGGTCCCACACGCAGGCCAAGAATGGAGGAAGACAGAGACACCGCCGCCGACGCTCGCAAAACAGGAACACCCGCAATGCCAAGGACAAGAAACCACCAACGCCAAAAAGCCACGAGCAAAACCACCCTGGCCGGCGACGTGAGGTCTGGGTGGCAGGGATGGATAGGGTGGTCCGCGAGGTGGCCCTCTTTGGCAGTAGCGTCCGACGAATTCTTGTTACGGGCAAAACCCACCCATCTCTCCCGCCCTATCAATCCGGCAACCACCACAAACGCCGACGACAGGATTGGCTTGGCCGGAATATTGTGTGGTGAGACAACCACGACGGCCGCAGCAAGGCAGGCAGACAAGAGCCCTAAGCGCCTAACGCAATCGCCTAACGCTCCTGAAAATGCCGCACGAAGCCCACTCCTCCTCCTTCTCTCAAAGCGAACCACCAACTACCCCACCAGAGCCGGCAACGTGAGGTCTGGATGGTCTGGGTGGGTGGCGGTGATCGGAGTGGCAGCAACGCAAGAAGACAGCCGACGATTTAAAATCGTGCCCTAATCGCCAATCATTCGCCTCTCCTCTTCGCCTCTCCTCTCTCTCCTCTATTATTATTATTATTATTATTATTATTATTATTATTATTGTTATTATTATTATTATTATTATTATTATTATTATTATTATTACTATTAGTATTATTATTATTATTATTATTATTATTATTATTATTATTTTTATTTTTTATTTTTTTTTATTTTTTTTATATAATAAGATGCGTGCAGCTTTCATTAAAATAAAATGTAAAGTTTACAAGAAGTTGGTAGGGAGCCGAGAGACAATCTGGGCCCCCACCCCCTTAGCTATAGAAAAACAAAGCCTAGTAAAGATATAAGCGGCCACCCGAGCACCAGCATCCTGAGATAACGAGAATTTCTGGATCCGCTTGAGCAAGTCACCAGCATCCGAGCCCAGCTCTGTAAGCGAAAAGAAAGAGAAGGGTAAGAAACCATAACCAGCAGCCGCGCATAAGTCTCCATACTTAGCACATTTGCGCTGAGCAGCATCAGCGACTACCCGTCCCGGCACAAAATCGGACATCCCAGTCTGAGTCAAGGGAAAAGACCTTGTCAAATCAACACACACATCACGCCCTCTGTCCCAGGAATAAAGTAGCAAATCCGCAGGACGAAGTAAGCCGCCATGCCCGTCAACCAAACCAATATTAACCTCCTTGCCCGTAGAAATACAAGAACTATAGCATATGTCAAATAAGGTGTCACGAACGAGGTTATGCCGATGCTTAACCCCCACAGTACCAGTACAAGAAACATCGTGGTCCCCATACACATCATCAGCAAACACCCGAAAGCAAGCAGGACAAGGTCTAGATACCGTGAATAACGGGACACCTAGTCGATACCCCAGTACACTACGGTAAGTCCTCCTGTTCATAGTCTGACCCTACCCAGAGATAGGAACCGCACGCAACCAATCAGAGGCGTGGGCACGCTGCTGAGACTTCCACAACACAAGCTGACGCGGTGTTAAAGAGAAAACAGATTCTGCAGAAGCAGCAATCCTCGCAAAATATATATCTGCGAGTTTCTTTATAAGTTTAGGGGCAGCGATTTCACTAGGATCACGTAAAAAAGGAAGAACCTGTAGCCTCAGAGAACACCCGCAAGGCATCGTCGAAAGTAGGACCAGCAGCCTCAATACCAGAAGACCGTAGTAGCTTAGCCTGCCAATCAGCAGACTGCAAACGGGACGCCAGAAAAGCATAATGAAAAACATCCCCGGCAGCATAAACACTAAGCCCACCAAGATGAAAAGGGAAAGTGGCAAGGCGCCACTGCCAATCCCCAAAACCAGGCCCAGACGCGGTGACAATACGTTCCAAGCTAGAACGAAGCGCTGCATCAAAACGAAGATGGACAGACCCTAAGATCCCTGGGAAACAAGTACGGAGGGTAAAGTAGAGATTAGAAATACCAGTACAAGCTCGAAGCAGAAGCAACTCACATTGCGGGTCCTGAATCCTAGCAACCAAATCCATAAGCTCGATGGTCTTAGTCACTCTCTTCGCCACAAGCTCACTGCCAAAACTAGGGCAAGTACTGACAGGCCCACCCAAAAAAGAGACACCATGCAAAGGCCGGGCAATAGAAGGGGGGAAAACACCAGGAAGTCGACTTCGGGGATCCTCAGTAGGCCAAAAAACCTCAATCTTAGCGACATTAAGATGGAGACCAAACTGAGGACCATCTGCCAAAATCAAATCCAATATCTTTCCTACCTCCAAAGTATCCCCAACAATGGTGTCATCATCCAAGTACCAAGCTTGCAAACTCAAATGAAAAGAATCCCGTATCTTGCACACCAAGGGATGCAAAACCAAAGCGAAAAGCAAGGGTCCCAAAGGATCACCCTGCTGGACTCCCTGACAAGACCACAAACAATGTTCCCCATAATAAAGACGGGCATGACTAGAGTAACAGAACTCCACCCAAAGGGAAAGAATCGGGCAACGACGGCGAACTTCCAGAAGCATGGTTACACGATCAACAAGGTTGAAAGCATTCTGGAAATCAACCAGCAACCTAGAAAGCCCCACATCACCACCACGAGCCTCAATGAACCGATTCAAGACATGCAAGACAGCCTCTCCTCCACCGACACCCCAACCCCGAACTGAAGACCAGCAAAATCAGAACATAAAGACGTCTCCAGGCGGTGCCAACAGCAACCACGACGGAAGAAGGGAGGAGGCGCAGGACTGCCACCAGCAAGAAAGGACACAACGTAAGATGAACCCTAATCACGCGCAATGGCCACCAGCGAAGACGGCAGCTAAACGGCGCAAGATCGCAGCGAAGACCACAGGAAAGACACCATTACCGACGACGTCAGGTCACCGGCGAGGAAAGGCGGCCAGTGGCGACGTGAGGTCACCATCTGGCAAAGTCAGGCACGCGAGAAGCCCTAGATGATCGCCTATCTCTCCTCTCTCTAACGTTCTCCAATTATTATTATTATTATTATTATTATTATTATTATTATTATTATTATTATTATTATTATTATTATTATTATTATTATTATTGTTATTATTATTATTATTATTATTATTATTATTATTATTATTATTATTATTATTATTATTATTATTATTATTATTACTATTAGTATTATTATTATTATTATTATTATTATTATTATTATTATTATTATTATTATTTTTATTTTTTATTTTTTTTTATTTTTTTTATATAATAAGATGCGTGCAGCTTTCATTAAAATAAAATGTAAAGTTTACAAGAAGTTGGTAGGGAGCCGAGAGACAATCTGGGCCCTCACCCCCTTAGTTATAGAAAAACAAAGCCTAGTAAAGATATAAGCGGCCACCCGAGCCCCAGCATCCTGAGATAACGAGAATTTCTGGATCCGCTTGAGCAAGTCACCAGCATCCGAGCCCAGCACTGTAAGCGAAAAGAAAGAGAAGGGTAGGAAACCATAACCAGCAGCCGCGCATAAGTCTCCATACTTAGCACATTTGCGCTGAACAGCATCAGCGACAACCCGTCCCGGCACAAAATCGGACATCCCAGTCTGAGTCAAGGGAAAAGACCCTGTCAAATCAACACACACATCACGCCCTCTGTCCCAGGAATAAAGTAGCAAATCCGCAGGACGAAGTGAGCCGCCATGCCCGTCAAAAAAACCAATATCAACCTCCTTGCCCGTAGAAATATCAGAACTATAGCATATGTCAAATAAGGTGTCACGAACGAGGTTATGCCGATGCTTAACCTCCACAGTACCAGTACAAGAAATAGGGTGGTCCCCATACACATCATCAGCAAACACCCGAAAGCAAGCAGGACAAGGTCTAGATACCTTGAATAACGGGACACCTAGTCGATACCCCAGTACACTACGGTAAGTCCTCCTGTTCATAGTCTGACCCTACCCAGAGATAGGAACCGCACGCAACCAATCAGAGGCGTGGGCACGCTGCTGAGACTTCCACAACACAAGCTGACGCGCTGTTAAAGAGAAAACAGATTCTGCAGAAGCAGCAATCCTCGCAAAATATATATTTGCGAGTTTCTTCATAAGTTTAGGGGCAGCGATTTCACTAGGATCACGTAAAAAAGGAAGAACCTGTAGCCTCAGAGAACACCCGCAAGGCATCGTCGAAAGTAGGACCAGCAGGCACAATACCAGAAGACCGTAGTAGCTTAGCCTGCCAATCAGCAGACTGCAAACGGGACGCCAGAAAAGCATAATGAAAAACATCCCCGGCAGCATAAACACCGAGCCCACCAAGATGAAAAGGGAAAGTGGCAAGGCGCCACTGCCAATCCCCAAAACCAGGCCCAGACGCGGTGACAATACGTTCTGAAGAGTCTATTGATCGAATACGAAAGAGGGGGGGGGGGGTGAATTGAGTATTAAAAACTAGCCCCACTTTTTCGATTTATATGATATGTAATTAATTATTTGATCTTATGAATTAAAATCAACTAATTAAATAATCAAAGTAAGCGCAAGCAACGAAATAACAAAAAGTAAAGAGATAAGAGAGAGGCACACGATTTTTTGAAGTGGTTCAGTTTCACACGTTGAAACCACGTCCACTATTCTCGATTAATAATTTTATACTTCTACGGATTACAAAAATTACCAACCCACTCGTATAATCAACACTATGATTATAGCTCAAGGTGAGTATCGCTAAATACTCTATACTATCTTACGCTAATAAGAAAGTACAATATAACTCACACAAATTCCCGTTAAAGAATTGTAAGCTTATAATGATGTACTATTGTCCAATAACGTATTTCACTCAAGCGATTGATAATAAATTATGCACAACTCTTTTAAAAACAAACTCTAAAAATAATAAATATTTGCTCAAAGGTTTGCTTTAAAAGGATTTTGGAAAATCAACACAAGTAAAATAATAGCTGTGTAAAATATGTGTATTTCGTGTGTTTTGCAATTAGTATGTGAATGAGTATTTATAGTAGTAGAATCATAGTAGATCTAAAACCCTAGTATAATATTTAATAATATTTGCTTATCTTTTAGAAATATCTCTATCTCAAAATATTATTTGGTTTATCTTATAGAAATATATATTTATCTTTATATCTCAAAATATTGTTGTAAAGATATAGTAGAATCATAGATTAGGTAAACTAAGGAAACAACCTATGGAGGCCGAAATCCATAGCACACGAAACTCTAGGAGGCACGCAACCCTAGGTGGCTCAATACTAGGTTTCCACGAAACCCTAGATGGCTCAAACACTAGGTGGGCTAATTAGGTTAACAACAAATTGAGATAGAATATATTAGAAACCCTAGGTAGCATGACAACCCATAAGTTGTATTACTAACCAATAGAATCTCATAAATATATTCTCTAATAAAACTTTTGATAAATATAAAAATACTCTTTCACTTTTGAAAAACATTTCAAAACATTTTATTTCCAAAATCATGCATCAATATTTTATCATCCAAAGTCATAGACTAAAGCTATAACTTTTGAACATAAAATCTCTCGAATGGAATAGTTACCGAATGACGACCTATAATATCTAATCTTCACAAAGATCTTCAGTATACGGATCATCTCTTCATCTTGATCACAAAGACCTTCCATCTTGAGTCTTGTGTTGTTTTATGTAGATCTTGCTTGAAGCGATTTTCTTTAAAGTTATGCCTGGTTAGCTATAACTTCCATGTTCACTTCCAAAGTTATTCCTGAAGTTGTTATAACTTTGTCTCACAAACTTTATCAAAGTTATGCCTAACTTTGATCTTTTTTCTCATAATTGTTGCTAGCTATAATAAGACTAAAGCACACAATTACAAGCATATGATATATCGAGTAAAACATATATTATCACGTAAACACATGTCATTATCAAAACTATGAAATTGGTCCAACACGTTCCAAGCTAGAACGAAGCGCTGCATCAAAACGAAGATGGACAGACCCAAAGATCCCCAGGGAACAAGTACGGAGGGTAAAGTAGAGCTTAGAAATACCAGTACAAGCTCGAAGCAGAAGCAACTCACATTGCGGGTCCTGAATCCTAGCAACCAAATCCATAAGCTCGATGGTCTTAGTCACTCTCTTCGCCACAAGCTCACTGCCAAAACTAGGGCAAGTACTGACAGGCCCACCCAAAAAAGAGACACCATGCAAAGGCCGGGTAATAGAAGGGGGGAAAACACCAGGAAGTCGACTTCGGGGATCCTCAGTAGGCCAAAAAACCTCAATCTTAGCGACATTAAGATGGAGACAAAACTGAGGACCATCTGCCAAAATCAAATCCAATATCTTTCCTACCTCCAAAGTATCCCCAACAATGGTGTCATCATCCAAGTACCAAGCTTGCAAACTCAAATGAAAAGAATCCCGTATCTTGCACACCAAGGGATGCAAAACCAAAGCGAAAAGCAAGGGTCCCAAAGGATCACCCTGCTGGACTCCCTGACAAGACCACAAACAATGTTCCCCATAATAAAGACGGGCATGACTAGAGTAACAGAACTCCACCCAAAGGGAAAGAATCGGGCAACGACGGCGAACTTCCAGAAGCATGGTTACACGATCAACAAGGTTGAAAGCATTCTGGAAATCAACCAGCAACCTAGAAAGCCCCACATCACCACCACGAGCCTCAATGAACCGATTCAAGACATGCAAGACAACCTCTCCTCCACCGACACCCCAACCCCGAACTGAAGACCAGCAAAATCAGAACACAAAGACGTCTCCAGGCGGTGCCAACAGCAACCACGACAGAAGAAGGGAGGAAGCGCACGACTGCCACCAGCAAGAAAGGACACGACGAAAGATGAACCCTAACCACGCGCAATGGCCACCAGCGAAGACGGCAGCAAAACGGCGCAGGATCGCAGCGAAGACCACAGGAAAGACACCATTACCGACGACGTCAGGTCACCGGCGAGGAAAGGCGGCCAGTGGCTACGTGAGGTCGCCGTCTGGCAAAGTCAGGCACGCGAGAAGCCCTAGATGATCGCCTATCTCTCCTCTCTCTAACGCTCTCCAATTATTATTATTATTATTATTATTATTATTATTATTATTATTATTATTATTATTATTATTATTATTATTATTATTATTATTATTTTTATTTTTTTTATTTTATTTTTTTTTATATTATAAGATGCGCGCAACTTTCATTAAAATAAAATGTAAAGTTTACAAGAAGTTGGTAGGGAGCCGAGAGACAATCTGGGCCCCCACCTCCTTAGCTATAGAAAAACAAAGCCTAGTAAAGATATAAGCGGCCACCCGAGCACTAGCATCCTGAGATAACGAGAATTTCTGGATCCGCTTGAGCAAGTCACCAGCATCCGAGCCCAGCTCTGTAAGCGAAAAGAAAGAGAAGGGTAGGAAACCATAACCAGCAGCCGCGCATAAGTCTCCATACTTAGCACATTTGCGCTGAGCAGCATCAGCGACTACCCGTCCCGGCACAAAATCGGACATCCCAGTCTGAGTCAAGGGAAAAGACCCTGTCAAATCAACACACACATCACGCCCTCTGTCCCAGGAATAAAGTAGCAAATCCGCAGGACGAAGTAAGCCGCCATGCCCGTCAACCAAACCAATATTAACCTCCTTGCCCGTAGAAATACAAGAACTATAGCATATGTCAAATAAAGTGTCACGAACGAGGTTATGCCGATGCTTAACCCCCACAGTACCAGTACAAGAAACATCGTGGTCCCCATACACATCATCAGCAAACACCCGAAAGCAAGCAGGACAAGGTCTAGATACCGTGAATAACGGGACACCTAGTCGATACCCCAGTACACTACGGTAAGTCCTCCTGTTCATAGTCTGACCCTACCCAGAGATAGGAACCGCACGCAACCAATCAGAGGCATGGGCACGCTGCTGAGACTTCGACAACACAAGCTGACGCGGTGTTAAAGAGAAAACAGATTCTGCAGAAGCAGCAATCCTCGCAAAATATATATCTGCGAGTTTCTTCATAAGTTTAGGGGCAGCGATTTCACTAGGATCACGTAAAAAAGGAAGAACCTAAAGCCTCAGAGAACACCCGCAAGGCATCGTCGAAAGTAGGACCAGCAGCCTCAATACCAGAAGACCGTAGTAGCTTAACCTGCCAATCAGCAGACTGCAAACGGGACGCCAGAAAAGCATAATGAAAAACATCCTTGGCAGCATAAACACTGAGCCCACCAAGATGAAAAGGGAAAGTGGCAAGGCGCCACTGCCAATCCCCAAAACCAGGCCCAGACGCGGTGACAATACGTTCCAAGCTAGAACGAAGCGCTGCATCAAAACGAAGATGGACAGACCCAAAGATCCCTGGGAAACAAGTACGGAGGGTAAAGTAGAGATTAGAAATACCAGTACAAGCTCGAAACAGAAGCAACTCACATTGCGGGTCCTGAATCCTAGCAACCAAATCCATAAGCTCGATGGTCTTAGTCACTCTCTTCGCCACAAGCTCACTGCCAAAACTAGGGCAAGTACTGACAGGCCCACCCAAAAAAGAGACACCATGCAAAGGCCGGGCAATAGAAGGGGGGAAAACACCAGGAAGTCGACTTCAGGGATCCTCAGTAGGCCAAAAAACCTCAATCTTAGCGACATTAAGATGGAGACCAAACTGAGGACCATCTGCCAAAATCAAATCCAATATCTTTCCTACCTCCAAAGTATCCCCAACAATGGTGTCATCATCCAAGTACCAAGCTTGCAAACTCAAATGAAAAGAATCCCGTATCTTGCACACCAAGGGATGCAAAACCAAAGCGAAAAGCAAGGGTCCCAAAGGATCACCCTGCTGGACTCCCTGACAAGACCAGAAACAATGTTCCCCATAATAAAGACGGGCATGACTAGAGTAACAGAACTCCACCCAAAGGGAAAGAATCGGGCAACGACGGCGAACTTCCAGAAGCATGGTTACACGATCAACAAGGTTGAAAGCATTCTGGAAATCAACCAGCAACCTAGAAAGCCCCACATCACCACCACGAGCCTCAATGAACCGATTCAAGACATGCAAGACAGCCTCTCCTCCACCGACACCCCAACCCCGAACTGAAGACCAGCAAAATCAGAACACAAAGACGTCTCCAGGCGGTGCCAACAGCAACCACGACGGAAGAAGGGAGGAGGCGCAGCACTGCCACCAGCAAGAAAGGACACAACGTAAGATGAACCCTAATCACGCGCAATGGCCACCAGCGAAGACGGCAGCTAAACGGCGCAAGATCGCAGCGAAGACCACAGGAAAGACACCATTACCGACGACGTCAGGTCACCGGCGAGGAAAGGCGGCCAGTGGCGACGTGAGGTCACCATCTGGCAAAGTCAGGCACGCGAGAAGCCCAGATGATCGCCTATCTCTCCTCTCTCTAACGTTCTCCAATTATTATTATTATTATTATTATTATTATTATTATTATTATTATTATTATTATGATTATTACTATTATTATTATTATTATTATTATTATTATTATTATTATTATTATTATTATTATTATTATTATTATTATTATTATTATTATTATTATTATTATTATTATTATTATTATTATTATTGTTATTATTATTATTATTATTATTATTATTATTATTACTATTAGTATTATTATTATTATTATTATTATTATTATTATTATTATTTTTATTTTTTATTTTTTTTTATTTTTTTTTATATAATAAGATGCGTGCAGCTTTCATTAAAATAAAATCTAAAGTTTACAAGAAGTTGGTAGGGAGCCGAGAGACAATCTGGCCCCCCACCCCCTTAGCTATAGAAAAACAAAGCCTAGTAAAGATATAAGCGGCCACCCGAGCCCCAGCATCCTGAGATAACGAGAATTTCTGGATCCGCTTGAGCAAGTCACCAGCATCCGAGGCCAGCTCTGTAAGCGAAAAGAAAGAGAAGGGTAGGAAACCATAACCAGCAGCCGCGCATAAGTCTCCATACTTAGCACATTTGCGCTGAACAGCATCAGCGACAACCCGTCCCGGCACAAAATCGGACATCCCAGTCTGAGTCAAGGGAAAAGACCCTGTCAAATCAACACACACATCACGCCCTCTGTCCCAGGAATAAAGTAGCAAATCCGCAGGACGAAGTGAGCCGCCATGCCCGTCAAACAAACCAATATCAACCTCCTTGCCCGTAGAAATATCAGAACTATAGCATATGTCAAATAAGGTGTCACGAACGAGGTTATGCCGATGCTTAACCTCCACAGTACCAGTACAAGAAACAGGGAGGTCCCCATACACATCATCAGCAAACACCCGAAAGCAAGCAGGACAAGGTCTAGATACCTTGAATAACGGGACACCTAGTCGATACCCCAGTACACTACGGTAAGTCCGCCTGTTCATAGTCTGACCCTACCCAGAGATAGGAACCGCACGCAACCAATCAGAGGCGTGGGCACTCTGCTGAGACTTCCACAACGCAAGCTGACGCGGTGTTAAAGAGAAAACAGATTCTGCAGAAGCAGCAATCCTCGCAAAATATATATCTGCGAGTTTCTTCATAAGTTTAGGGGCAGCGATTTCACTAGGATCACGTAAAAAAGGAAGAACCTGTAGCCTCAGAGAACACCCGCAAGGCATCGTCGAAAGTAGGACCAGCAGCCACAATACCAGAAGACCGTAGTAGCTTAGCCTGCCAATCAGCAGACTGCAAACGGGACGCCAGAAAAGCATAATGAAAAACATCCCCGGCAGCATAAACACCGAGCCCACCCAGATGAAAAGGGAAAGTGGCAAGGCGCCACTGCCAATCCCCAAAACCAGGCCCAGACGCGGTGACAATACGTCTGAAGAGTCGATTGATCGTAATACGAAGAGGGGGGGGGGGTGTAATTGGTATTAAAAACTAGCCCCACTTTTTTGATTTATATGATATGTAATTAATTATTTGATCTTATGAATTAAAATCAACTAATTAATTAATCAACGTAAGCGCGAATAACGAAATAACGAAAAGTAAAGAGATAAGAGAGAGGCACACGATTTTTGAAGTGGTTCAGTTTCACACGTTGAAACCTACGTCCACTATTCTCGATTAATAATTTTTAGTACCTTTCTACGGATTACAAAAATTACCACCCCACTCGTATAATCAACACTATGATTATAACTCAAGGTGAGTATCGCTAAATACTCTATACTATCTTACGCTAATAAGAAAGTACAATATAACTCACACAGATTCCCGTTAAAGAATTGTAAGCTTATAATGATGTACTATTGTCCAATAACGTATTTCACTCAAGCGATTGATAATAAATTATGCACAACTCTTTTAAAAACAAACTCTAAAAATAATAAATATTTGCTCAAAGGTTTGCTTTAAAAGGATTTTGGAAAATCAACACAAGTAAAATAATAGCTGTGTAAAATATGTGTATTTCGTGTGTTTTGCAATTAGTATGTGAATGAGTATTTATAGTAGTAGAATCATAGTAGATCTAAAACCCTAGTATAATATTTAATAAAGATACATATCTTATCATAAAATAATATTTTCTTATCTTTTAGAAATATCTCTATCTCAAAATATTATTTGGTTTATCTTATAGAAATATATTTATCTTTATATCTCAAAATATTGTTGTAAAGATATAGTAGAATCCTAGATTAGGTAAACTAAGGAAACAACCTAGATTGGCCGAAATCCTCTAGCTCACGAAACCCTAGGAGGCACGCAACCCTTGGTGGCACAAAACTAGGTTTCCACGAAACCCTAGATGGCTCAAACACTAGGTGGGCTAATTAGGTTAACAACAAATTGAGATAGAATATTTTAGAAACCCTAGGTAGCATGACAACCCATAAGTTGTATTACTAACCAATAGAATCTCATAAATATATTCTCTAATAAAATAATTGATAAATATAAAAAATACTCTTTCACTTTTGAAAACATTTCAAAACATTTTATTTCCAAAATCATGCATCAATATTTTATCATCCAAAGTCATAGACTAAAGCTATAACTTTTGAACATAAAATCTCTCGAATGGAATAGTTATCGAATGACGACCTATACTATCTAATCTTCACAAAGATCTTCAGTATACGGATCATCTCTTCATCTTGATCACAAAGACCCTCTATCTCGAGTCTTGTGTTGTTTTATGTAGATCTGGTTTGAAGCGATTTTCTTTAAAGTTATGCCTGGTTAGCTATAACTTCCATGTTCACTTCCAAAGTTATTCCTGAAGTTGTTATAACTTTGTCTCACAAACTTTATCAAAGTTATGCCTAACTTTGATCTTTTTTCTCATAATTGTTGCTAGCTATAATAAGACTAAAGCACACAATTACAAGCATATGATATATCGAGTAAAACATATATTATCACGTAAACACATGTCATTATCAAAACTATGAAATTGGTCCAACACGTTCCAAGCTAGAACGAAGCGCTGCATCAAAACGAAGATGGACAGACCCAAAGATCCCCGGGGAACAAGTACGGAGGGTAAAGTAGAGCTTAGAAATACCAGTACAAGCTCGAAGCAGAAGCAACTCACATTGCGGGTCCTCAATCCTAGCAACCAAA
>JAIUZE010025942.1:0-15737 GCA_022085475.1 Heliosperma pusillum | reverse complement strand
AGGTTAGAACAGGGCTGGTAGAACGATTAAAGCACTACGTTCAATCGTGTGGGCGAATATCTTTCGAATGAGTTTGATCAACACCTTAAAGACTGTGGTGTAGTACTACAGTTAACTCCACCTGAAACACCACAATTGAATGGTGTGTCCGAACGGAGAAATCGAACATTGCTTGATATGGTTCGATCCATGATGAGTCACACGGTTGTACCTGACTCATTGTGGGGTTATGCTCTTTTGTCAGCTGCTTTAATACTTAACTGAAGTCCGTCTAAAGCTGTAGACAAGACTCCATATGAATTATGGAAGGGAACGGTCCCTAACTTGTCCTTTATTCGGGTTTGGGACTGCGAGGCTTATGTCAATTGGAGACTGACGATAAGCTCGCCCACGGATGCGGTCAAGACATACTTTATTGTTATCCAAAGGGATTGTTTGGTCCTTACTTACGCGCCCCCCCTACCGAACCATCAAGTTTTTGTTGCGGCTAGTGCGACGTTCTTAGAGAAAGAATTTCTCGAGAATAGGACAAGTAATGGAACCTTCGAACTGTCGGAGATTCAAGAACCAACAACCCAGCAACCAATGGAGGAAACTGTTCCTTCATCATCAGCTGCGGTTAATATTCCTTTGGAACCTAGGAGGTCGGGTAGACACTCTATTCCTCCAGACAGATACATTGGTATGGTCTAGGAGAATGAGAGTGATGACGTTTTACTCCTTGAGAGTAACGAACCCGCTACCTATAAAGGTGCCATGACATGTTCCGACTCTAAGCTATGGCTTGACGCCATGCAATCCGAGATGGACTCTATGTATGAGAATGACGTATGGGATCTGGTTGACTTACCTGATAAGGTTCGGACTCTTCAGTGCAAATGGCTTTACAAAATAAAGCATTCTGTAGAAGGACAACCATATACCTACAAGGCACGACTAGTGGCAAAGGGTTTCAATCAAGTGCAAGGATTGTACTATGATGAAATTTTTGCACCCGTAGTTATGCTACGTTCCATTCGGATAATCTTAGCGATTGCTGCTTTTCATGACTATGAAATTTGGCAGATGGATGTGAAAACCGCCTTCTTAAACGGTTATTTGGAGGAGGAGTTGTACATGGTACAACCCGAAGGTTTCATTGATCCTAAAAATCCTAAGAAGGTATGCAAGCTTAAGCGTTCCATCTATGTACTTAAGCAGGCTTCTCGGAGTTGGAATCATCGTTTCGACCAAGTGATAAAAGAGAATGGATTTACTCGATCGGTCGAGGAACCATGCTTATATATCAAGTCGAGTGGGAGCAAGATTGTTTTCCTAATATTGTATGTCGATGACATACTCTTGATTGGGAATGACATACCTCTCTTAACTTCGGTAAAAGTTTGGTTAAAGAACCATTTGCAGATGAAAGATCTGGGCAAGGCACAAAGAATCTTGGGGATCCGTATCTAAAGAGATAGATCACGACGGATGTTATCTCTCAGTCAGGAGTCTTATATAGATAAGATTCTTGAGAGGTTCACCATGACCAACTCCAAGAAGGGGGAACCTTCCAATGATTTCTGGGATGCAATTGAGTAAAGCCCAGGCACCAAAGACATCGAAAGAGGTCAAGCGCATGAGTCGGGTTCCTTATGCATCAGTTATAGGATCGATCATTTATGCCATGATATGCACACGTCCAGACGTGGCATATGCATTGAGTATGACGAGTCGGTACCAAGGCAATCCAGGTGAAACACACTGGATGGCTGTTAAGAATATCCTTAAGTACCTACGGAGGACTAAGGATTGGGTATTGACTTATGGAGGTGACACTGAGCTATGCGCAATCGGTTACGCAGATGCTAGCTTCCAAACGGATCGAGATGACTCAAAATCTCAGTCTGGATTCGTTTCTACTCTTAATGGCGCTGCGGTCAGCTGGAAAAGCTCCAAACAAAATGTTATAGCAGATTCTACGACTGAGTCCGAGTATTTGCTGCTTCAGAGGCTGGCACAGGAAGCTATAGATGCTTCATTTTTACAGGGCACCTAACTGTAGTTCTATTTCGGATGACCCGATCAATCCCTCTATTGTGATAATAGTGGTGCCATATTCCAGGCTAAGGAGCCTAAGTCCAGCAACAAGTCTAGGCATGTACAACGGAAGGCTCACATGATCCGAGATTACGTGGAGCAAAGGGAGATAGTGATAGACAAGATTGCTATGGATGATAACGTCGCAGATCCTCTCACTAAACCATTGAGATATGATAAGCATGAAGGGCACGTTAATTCCATGGGAATCAAACGTGTTCCTGAGTTGTATTAGTTGTTTTATATGGATTAGACACCTGTATCTTTTTCATAAAACTATCTATGAAATCATCGTATTGTTTTATATTTTGTTTTTCATGTTGGTTGTACTGACAACATTGAACACCACAAAGTGAACTGAATTACATTATATTTGTTTTGGTCCGTAACGCCTACATGAGCTGATAACTCTGGCAATTATTCTGTGAAGTCGATTGATGGTGGGTTCAACGAGCCATAAGTCAAACAGTTGACTGATCGATCACATATGCGAGTTATAATGATACCTCGCAGGACAATTTTGTGACAACGTTATGGAGTCCTAAATGTTTCGGAACATTAGGTGCCAGGTCGTGGATAGGACGTCCATAGTGTTCCTAGAGTCGATTCTTTTGACTATCGACTGTCTCTTGAGATTAAGGCAGTTTTTGGGTGACTTTGGTTTCTTTCTCATGGTCGACCGTAACAGGAGGCTAAGTAGATTTTTACTGGGTCATTTCATACTGCGCTTGTATCTGCAAGATTCGAGTTGAAGAAAATATCCAACCTTTATCAGGTTATGTTATTTCTCAGGGCCACTCGAGGAGCTGTAACTGAAATGCATGGCCATGCTCGAATAAAGATTTGTTTATCAGTTAAGTTACTCTCTAGTCGGGGAAACCACTCTTGATACTGATCACTTGTAAACTACGACCTTTGTGAATACGGACTTTGCAAATTGGTTTACATTGAGTGGGAGAAATTTATTATGGATATGAGAATCGGTTATCGCACATACACTTGTACGGACAAGTGGGAGATTGTTGGAGCTAGTGTCCTCCACAGTTAGTGCAATAACATAAATAAATCTCTGTAGGTTCACAGGGTATACTTTGTATAATAATCAGTTGATTAACGTTTATCAATAACGGTTGGCTTGCTAGATAAGTTTGACGTTATTGTCATACAGATGGCGGTGATCAACTGGTCCCTAAAAGTCACACCTAAAGGATGTGTTTGAGAGATGTGATTATTTGAGAAAATAATCATATTGATGCCCTATTATATGACTAAAAGGTTAGTCAGTGTATTTGACTAAAAGGTTAGTCAAATGATGATGAGACGATTATTTAATAACGATTAAATAATATAAGCTGAGACGAATTAAAAGTAATTCGTAATTAAATATAAACTGTTGTATTTAATCAGCATATATATAATGTAAGCTTATGCGAATTAAAATGTTAATTCGTAAATTGAATATAAAATGTTATATTGAATTAGCAAATTATAATTATACGGATAATTATAATTAACGTATATATTATACGATTGTCATATTAGATGTTGTCAGACCGGTATTAATGTATCGACTACAAAATGTTGTATGGACATATTAATACATGACAACACAAATGACATTTATAATAATAATACACATTATATATTAAAGCGAATTTAACCGAAATAAAGTCCAGATTCACTCTGGAATTTTCGGTCAATGGGTAGTTATTTTGAGGAGAAACATCTCCTCATAAAACCCTATTTGAGCCGTGAGACAAGAGAAGGAGGGGGGGGGGGAATTATAACTCTAATTCATTTCTCACTTGTGCCTCCATCTCTTCACATCACAAGATCAAAAAAGTTAACAGTAACTTTTGACAAAAATATTCTAGCAATTCAAAGGGCATTTCTCATTCTATCTTGGGTGCTACGATTAGGAGATATCATCATTTTGATATTGTTCTTAGGCCTTTAAGCAAGGACTAAAGGTTATTTCTAATCTCTCGCTTATTATGCACTTTCGTTTATGACTATTAATCATTTAATCATAATTTCATTATAATCCTGAGTGATTTAAAGGGAAGTATACGGATATTTTTTCACACTTTTTATATAGTACATAGTGGACTTTAGGCTTGGTGTTTTGGTCCAAACTGAAGTAGGATTGATCTCAAAAGAGTGAGCATAAAGTCCCTCGAGCTTGCTTGGCCAAAAGAGGAAGTGTGGATAGTGACAGCTGAACTGCTCCCTAGGTAGGTTGGAACTAGACTGGTGAACTTGGCTCTTGAATTGATGAGTGATCCTGGCGTTTTATGAGGATGGTTCCCTGGACAAAAAGTTAGTAGACCCTCCCTAGGACCAAGTCTGATCCTTAGTTTTAAGTTCCTAGGCTTGGAGGACATCCTTGGACCATGTCCAAGGCACTGTTGCTGGCTGTTTTTCCTGGAGGCTGATTGGCTTGCTTTTGTGTGTCTGGCTCGTGTCTTGGTGTGTCTGTCTCGTGTCTTGGTGTGTCTGGCTCGTGTCTTGGCTTGCTTGCTTGGGGCTATATAAGGCATTGGTATAGCTCCATATGTAGGGTGAGGCTGAGTTTGAGCTGTGGCTGGACTGATCATGGGTTGGATGGTCTTGGTTCTGAACCTGGCATTGAACTCCTGTTGCATTACATGTCACATGTCACTTGTCACAAACATGTCACATATGTGACAAGTGACAAAATGTAAAAATAAAATGAATACCCATTTTAAATGGGGTATTGGTTTAGGGGTGTTAGTGGGTAGGATTTTAGTTTGTAATTTTGTTCTAATTAAGAATTAGACCCAATCATTATTACATAAACCTATACACTCAACCTTTCTTGTGAAGAACAATTGAAAGGGACAACACCCACCCGTGTGGTGTAAGGGTGGCCGGTCCATATGAGCAAACAAAGAGGACAAGTTTCCTCTTATAAAACTCATATCATCTCATTTTTCATTCATTCATGCAAAATCTCTACATCTCTCTAAAATATTCTTACACTAGAAAACTTAAGGAAGTTTTATAAAACACTAGTTCTCATATTAATACAAGATTACTAAGAGTAGTAAGAGAGGTATTAATCTTATTTTAAGGGCTTCTACTCTTATATACTACTGTAGTAATTAGTAGAGTTTAAGGGGTAGTCTTGGGTGGTACTAATTGCAGAGTTTCTAATTTGAAACTTGAAAGATCATCCTTCTCATACTAGCTCAAGAAAAATATTTGAAAGGAGTTCAAATACTGTGCCCATTTGTTCATAATCAATGTAAGGAATTTGTTCTTACTTAATCTTTTGTTCTGCATGCATAAGATCTTCATAGTTTAAGAGAAAAATATTCATAAGATGATATTAGAAATGTCTAATCTTGAGTTTAAGAAACATACAAGCGGTATCAAGAGCTTTGGTTGTTGTATGCATAATCGATTTATAGTGTTTTCGAGTTAATGTAACTTAAAGAAAACTAGTAATTTGTGTTTTATAAGATAAAATAACAAAGTCATTTCCATGTCAATATACTCTGGTCCTAATATTATTTTAGGTCATTTTGATGATTTATGAAAATTTATATTGCTCAAATATCATTTTTAGTGTTTTTATTACATTTTAATAAGTAAAATGATGTTTAAAATGCTAAAAATAGTTAGACATATCTTATGACCTTGAAATGTTTACACGACATCACACATATATGTTACTTACTTTATGTAAAATTTCGTGTGAATTGGACTTATTTCTCATGATTTATGATTTTATATGATAAAATGATATAAATGAAAGTTAAATGGTTAAAAATACTTCAACTTTGAATATGACCATGAAATTTTAGTATGTTGTCACATGCATGTTTTCCTGACATACCGGAAAATTTCAGACTAATGCATGTGATTTGTCTAGCATGATTTATGAATTTTTAATGTAAAAATGACATAAATAATGACTTATTTAGCAAATAAACCTAAAATAAATTTCATGTCATGAGAAAATTATTCCTGGTTGCATGAATTTTCCACATTTCAGATATAAAGTTGAAAATTTAATTTGATTAATTTTGTCATGCTTTATATTTTTATTTCATAAAATCGATAAAACGCAAACGATTTTTCTCAAAATCGATTCAAAATTTTTAACCTTGATTTTTGATATTATCCAGAATGTACAAAAATTTAAAATTCAAATTTTTAAATTATTGTAATTAAATTTTGATTTATTTGATTAAAATATGGTTTTAAAGTTTAATTTTGAGCAATTATATAACAACAAGTTGAATTATTGTCAAAAATTGAGTGATGACTAATTTTTGAGTCCTAAATCAGTTGGGATAATTAACTTGGACTTAATTATGATTTAAAGATTGTTTGGTGATTTTAACGAGTTATTATCACGCATTTCCGTAAAACCGGGTTTTATACGATATAAACCGTATTATAGGGCGATTTGGCATTTAAAATGAGCATGTTTTATACATATTAAAATGTTTCATTTTTAATTTATGAATGTCATATTTTCTTTTATGAATGTCATAATTTATCTATGTAATTTTGTATTATGTAATTTAATCCTTGTATGGCCTTAGTTTTAATCGATATTGCCCGAAATGTAAGGGAATATTGATTCGGTTTTAATTTAATATGATCTCGTATTACTTTTATTGTATTATTTTATTTTATAAATGTACAATAGGAAATTATTGTAATTTTATTATATATTTTGTAATTATATGTAATACCGGAGTTCCCTAAAGACGATGCCATTCGGAAAGGAGTTCCGAGAGAGATGGTGTCCATGGGAGGCGTGCTTATGAAGTTCAAGGGACCAAAGCAGTTGGTTTCCAAATTTGTAATAGATTATAGGATTTTCTATTCTAGGAAAGGCCATACTAGGAATTTTATTTTTATGCTTGCATTTTATTTAATATGTTTGCATGCATTGCCAAATCGTCATAACATGACATGCATATTTTATCGAGTCTTCGACCATATCAGTTAAAATTATCGTTATTTCATCGATTTAGTTCACTTAAACGAGATAGATAATCAATTGACATGACCTCTCATAATAAATAATTGAGATCAAGCCTTACCAAATAGTAGAACCCATGAATCCCAATTTCGCAAGGAAGTAGGCTCGGCTCACCGGGGTACTAAACTTGTTACGTTAGGTAAGTGGGGTAATAAAGGTTATTACATTGAAATTTGGATTGAGCTCAACGGAAGTTTTTGCTCACCGTAGCCGCATGTGTTCCGGGCTTAAGATAAATATTAAAGTAATATTATCAATCGAGAGTTCTAATGTAGAATCGATTAAAGAGTTAATCCACCGAATTATGTTTATGAGGGATGAATCGGCTCACCGTGCCCAAGTTGATATGAATTTGGATGTCGGAATCATTTATAAGAGTTAATACATGGTATATTCACTACCCAAGCCTTTATTGCATTTAATAAGATCGTCATGAATTGTCATGGACGAAATAAACTTTAGATTATATGATATGAAGCAATAACATTATGTTGATTGTTCATATATGATAATCACATTTATCGTTTGAGTTTCTAAAACTCGTTTTTGTGCTTTGTTATATCCAAATGGGTTGTTGAGACAATACTGGACCCCATTAAAGTGGACTGGATTAACATATTATTGGCCCCTAGTTGCTTATATGAGGTGACGTCTCCAAGTGACTAGAGTGTGATGCGATTGATGGCAAGTTCAAGTTCCATAGGGTCTGACAGGGTTGTCGCGTACCCTAATCAAAGATAAATAACCCAGACTAGGCTAACAACAAATTAATGTAATTAGGGAAGTAAGGGGTCGATCTCGGGGAGACGGGAGATACTTGTGAATAGTTGTGGTTAGAACTCTACCTTGGACGATTGGCAATTGTTTGTCACTAATTACTAAATAATAACGATGCAATAAAGAAAAGAATCTAGGGAAGTAGGTTCACATATGTAGATTAACATATTGATGAAATTGGATTTAGGATATGCAAATAATTCATTGTGAGTTCGTAAGAATGATGTGTTCATTACAATCATAGATCAGATGGTCTAGCAGGCTTTTTATGCGATTTACTAGGTCTTAATCTACCATGTCATGCTTTGTCTATTCAATTCTCGTATGTCTACCTTGGAAAAGAATTCCATACTAGTCAAATGATTTTGGCCAAAATCGATAACTATCGTTACAATCCAAACATGCATAGACACAACGTTTTAAAGGCACAATTTCTTTTATCCAATTATCATCTTTTAATTAATCTAACATGGCTATCCTACACCCTAGAAGGGTGACTACTTATGCATGATTAACAATGAAAAGGAAACTAAGATTATAAAACTAAGAATGATAAACATGATAAAGGAAATACTAGAAGAAAATGAAACTATAATGTAAAGACGAGAATAAAGATTACCAAAAAGGATGAGCAAAGATTGAAATGGAATAAGAACTTGAATAGGAAATGCAAACCCGGAAACTTGAATTCCAATTACAACTAGAACAACTACAATTGAAGAAAACTTAGAACTAGACTAAACTAAACTAGAGAAAACTAAAACTAAACTAAACTAAGAAAGAAGAAGAACTAAACTAAAGAGAAATGTAAGAAGAGAAGAGATGTTGTGTGAAGAGATTGTGTGTTGGATGATATGATATGAGGGGCTAGAGCATCTATTTATAGCATTAGGGTTTCGAGGAGAAGAGGTCGGGCATTAAACACATAGGTCAAAAATAGGAAGTTTTAGCCGTCATCCTCGAAGCAGCACACATACCCGATCGGGTACACCACTTACCCGATCGGGTAAGTTGTCATCTAGAAGAATTTGACTAACGTTTCATCTTCCTTCGCTTTGACTTGACTTCCATCATCCCCCTTGACCTCTTGAGTCAGGTTTGTTGATAGGGTTTGATGTAAAGCGATGATTGCTTCCGTCTAATTGATTGATCTTCCGACAACTACGAAACCGTCTTTGCTTCTTCTCTCTTTTGAATTAGTGAACCTTATTGAAATGCCTTTCACTTGGTCAAGCTTGCTTTTTCAAATCGTCGGGTTCTAGGCAAATGCTCTGGAATATAGAAAAAGGGCGTAGAAACGTCACTTTCCCTACAAAATAGGTTAGAACATAGGAATTCGCCTAGAAGATGATATTAACTCATAAAGTGGCTTAACAAAGCACAAATGACATACAAAACCGAGCTAAATTGGGGGTTAAAACCATACAAATATTCACTTATCAGGGTCATAAGGGATGACCAGTCCATCACATAGACAGATTGTAAGGGACAATCTATCGGGCAGTGACCGCTTATAGAGTTCTGGCTTTACTTGTAGCCTGGTTCTGGCAAGAGCTAATATAGTATTCTTTTTTTGTCAAATTTTTTGACTAAAGACTGTTCGCCTCAGGTGGCACAGTTTCAGAGTGACTTTGATTTATGTTCTACGACCTTCGTAATTGGGGACAAATGGGCATCTTTTTGGTCATGATGAGCTGTGGCTATTTGAAGGGAATAGTGTGACAAGAATTGTCCACCCCTTGTCAGGCTTGTTTTAAAATCTCAAGGCCACTCGAGGAGGAGTAAGCTAAAAATGCGTGGCCAAGCTCGGAAGGTATCTATGGTAGATAATTCCGGTCAGACAGTTACTCTCCAGATTGAGGAAACCACTCTTGATATAATCATTTGCAAGTACAACCTGCAATACACCTTGCATTGAGTAGGAGATTGTAATAGGACAAGAGAATTGGCGACGCACACTTGTCTCGGACAAGTCGTAGATTGTTGGAGTGAGTGTCCTCAACAATAATGCATCACATAATTAAATCTCAATAACAAGAATACGAAGGGATGATAAGTTATATAGTCAACTGGTCAACATAAATCGGTAACGATTGACTCAATTGAGTTTGAGGTTACTGTCGTATGACGGTGGTGATCAGTTGATTCCTTGAGGTCACACCTAAAGGACAATCCCCTAATCATGTATATTAATTAATTGTATAGCAATACAGATTAATTAATCCCTTAAATTGAATCAAGTTTATATTAGTGAGAATAATATCTTATTTTAATATGATTAAATAAGATTCATTTAAGTAATTTAAACATTATATTACTAAGAATGCATTATGTTTATTAAACATTTGAGATAAGCAAAGTTGGTTGATTATAATTACAAATCGTTGTAGATTATATTAACCAAATATGAGATGACCCATTTTATTTACATGTAATTATAAAATGTGAATTAAAATGTTAAGTCTAGTTTAGTTGTTATGAAATTGCATTTAAATTGGTTAAATGCACATTTATAAGCAAATATTACATGTTACATGTCACATGTCACATATGTGACAACTGACAAAATGCAAAAATAAAATGAACACCCATTTTAAATGGGTTATTGGTTTTGGGGTGTTAGTGGGTAGGATTTTAGTTTGTAATTTTGTTCTAATTAAGAATTAGACCAAATCATTACTACATAAACCTATACACTCAACCTTTCTTGTGAAGAACAATTGAAAGGGACAACACCCACCTATGTGGTGTAAGGGTGGCCGATCCATATGAGCAAAACAAAGAGGACAAGATTCCTCTTATAAAACTCAGATTACACTAGAAAACTTAAGGAAGTTTTATAAAACACTAGGGGGTTGTTTGGTTGCCTTTTAAATTCATGGGAATTGGAAGATCATGGGAATTAGCTAAATGATGTCTTGTTTGGTTGCCAATTTCATGGGAATTGGAACTTCCTATGGAACTTCAATTCCTACATAATGTAGGAAGTCACTTACCTAGGCCCCCCTAGGTAAGTGGGAGTTCCCACATGAATTGAAGTTCCCATATTCAACCAAACAACATTTATACAATTCACATGATTTTCAAATTCATATGAATTTCATCTTCCCGGGAATTCCATCTTCCTATAGCGAACCAAACGACTCCTAGTTCTCATATTAATACAAGATTACTAAGAGTAGTTATAGAGGTATTAATCTTATTTTAAGGGCTTCTACTCTTATATACTAGTGTAGTAATTAGTAGAGTTTAAGGGGTAGTCTTGGGTGCTACTAATTGCATAGTTTCTAATTTGAAAATTGGAAGATCATCCTCCTCATACTAGCTCAAGAAAAATATTTGAAAGGAGTTCAAATATTGTGCCCATTTGTTCATAATCAATGTAAGGACTCTGTTCTTACTTAATCTTTTGTTATGTATGCATAATATCTTCATAGTTTAAGAGTAAAATATTCATAAGATGATATTAGAAATGTCTAATATTGAGTTTAAGAAACATACAATACCTACTCATAAGAGGGTTCCTACTCTTGGAGGGTTCAACTTATAGGAGGGTTCCTACTCTTGGAGCTTTTGGAAGTTCATCCTAAATCATCTAGCTCAAGAACAAGTACAAGAAGGTGTCTTGTACTTGTGCCCATACTCGAAATCAATGTGAGGAACATTTTCTTTCTCTATTTCGGTTTACAAAGTTTGCTTGTAACTAGATCTTGAAAACTAATTGAAGAGTTAATTAGTACTCCCTCCTATTCTTAATAACCTTCCTCTTTCACTTTAACACAAAAATTAGAAAAACACACTACCCCACCATATAATTAAACTTGGACGACACAAATAGGAAATAGGGAAAGTATTGTGAATAGACGAAAATAGAAATGGGGAATATTAATGAGAATAGGAGGGAGTACTAGTTAACTCTTTAATTAGTTTCCAAGATCTAGTTACAAGAAAACTTCGTAAACCGAAATAGAGAAAGAAAATGTTCCTCACTTGATTTCGAGCATGGGCACAAGTACAAGACACCTTCTTGTACTTGTTCTTGAGCTAGATGATTTAGGATGAATTTCCAAAAGCTCCAAGAGTGGGAACCCTCCTATAAGTTGCACCTAGAGTATCTCTCGAATCACTCAACTATTGATTTACTAGTACAATAGTCAAGTACCCTTAAAACCGTATACAACACTCCAAAATTACTACTCTAGTAATATAGTGTTTAAGGTAGAACAACAAGTTATATGAAACTTCTTAAGTTTCTACGTTTATATTGATTTCTAGTGAGATGTTGTATTATATTATTGTGAGATCAAGTTATTTTAAATAAGAAGAGAAAATCCTCTTCTTATTCACTTGATGGCCGACCAAGTAGTATAGGGAAAGAGGATTGCTTTTTTCTTTTTGCCTAATCAAAGTATTATGGTGGTTATAAGCATTAGGGCTAGATATAGGTTTGTAATCATTTTGTTCTAATCTTGTTTAGAACAACAATAAGTATCCAACCATATACCCTTCTTCTTTGCAAAACCGGTGCACTAACATAAGATGGAGTCCATTTTAGAATTTGTGATTTTGTCAATTGTCACAAATGTGACATGTGACATGTTATCTCATCTTATAATTATGTATTTAAATAATTTAAATACAATTTCATGTCAAATAAATTAAACTTAACATTTTAAGTAATAATTTATAATCACATATATATAAAATGGGTCATCTCATATTTGGTTATACAATCTACAACTAATTGTAATTATGATCAACCAAATATGCTTATCTCAAATGTTTCATAAACATTAAGCATTCTTACTAATATCATAATTATATTATCAAGTTGAATCTTATTTAATCATATTACAATAAGATATGATTCTCACTTATAATATAAACTTGTTCTGTTTAAGGGATTAATTAATCTGTATCAATATACAATTACTTAACTTTCTTGATAGGGAATCGTCCTTTCGGTGTGACCTCAAGGGATCATCTGACTACCACCATCATACGACAGTAATGTCAAACTCTAGTAAGCCAATCATTACCGATTAATGTGGACCAGTTGACTATAATGTTAATCATCCCTTTGTATTCTTGTTATTGAGATTTAATATAACTGATCGCACTATTGTTGATGACACTTACTCCAACAGTTCCCCCGTGCGGCCTTCCACTAGGTATCCTCAATCAGTCTCTGGAGCACCCAGTATCCCAGCTAGTCAGAGCCGGCCTGCCCCATCCACTCTTCAGAAGGACGCAGTAAGCCAGACCAAGTTACCTAAGCCACCGAGGGTGCTAGAGTCAGGCAGCCAGAGTCCGAGACAAGTCACCACTCAGGGTCAGACCAGGTCCAGCAGGGATAACAGCCCCGTCAGAAGCGAGATCGTGATGGCCACCAATCTCCCATAAGGTTCAGGAAAGCAGCGACATGCGGGTCCAGATCCAAACCAACCAGATCCACTGCAGACTCTTATAAGTGGAATGAGCGTCTTTCATTATGCCAGCAGAAGTCTGGAGAGGAACAACCAGAATCTAAAGGAGAGGATGGTTGCCTTGGCGAACCAGCAACCGGTATCCAACCTCCCCAGCGCCCAAATGTCTGCATCGACCATTTACCCATCCTAAGAGGTGCCTAGTGCAGATCCAGGATGCTAGATACCGCAGGAAATTGTGACCCAGTTGGATTTGCTAACGTCGCCGCCAGCTCAATCCGTGGCACCTGTTTGGCCAGGGACCTCGACACCTAGCCACTTCGCTCCCCCTGGCTATCCACAAACACCAGGTAACTTACCTTCTGGTGTTTCCTTCGTTACTAACCCTTTCTTTGGTACAGGTACTTTGAGCTAGCCAATGGTCCACGAGTTAGGCCCGTCATCCACACTCAGCCCATGCAGAGCGGAGCAACCTACATACCCTACTTAGGAGAGCAAATTCAAGGAGGAGCAACACCTGGAGGTAGTTTCTTTGGTCCTGCTCCCGGTGTTCCTAACCCTTTTGCAGGAACAGGAGGACTAGTGGAACAACAACTCCAGGATTTGAGGGACATGATCAACAAGATTCCGGGGATGTCGCGCCCCATGGAGAAAGCCTCACCTGAGAGCTACGCTAACTCCCCTTTCGTGGATGGCATAACACTAATCAACGTGCCCAAAGGATTCAAGTCGCCGGTCATGACGCTGTATGATGAAGCTGACGATCCCCTGGGCCACATCAACCAGTACAAGCAGAAGATGATGATAGTCACAACAGCAGGTCCCTTTAAGGAAGCCTGCATGTGCATGGGTTTGGATCCACCCTCTCTTGAGCCGCCCAGCAATGGTTCGTGAGCCTCCCTACTAGAAGCGTCGGAACATTCGCCAAGCTAGTAACCCTGTTCACCCAGCAGTTCGCTAGTAGCAGGAAACCAAAGAAGCAGTGTAACAACCCGAAAAATACCCGATTTTTCTAGTAAAAATATTTACTAACACTTTTCAGTAGAACTTAAGTTTTTAAAATAGGAATTTTTGTTCCGAGTCTTATTTTGAAATTCCGCGTTCGTATTTGGAATTTTTGAGAGATTTCATGAAAAGACCGTTTTTAGTCATCTTTGACTTTTCTTGACTTTTAAGTCGTCTTTGACTTTTCCTTGACTTTTTAAAGTCGTCATTGACTTTTTCTTGACTTTTAAGTCGTCCTAAACTTTTCTTGACTTTTAAGTCATCTTCGACTTTTCTCGACTTTTCAGTCAACTTTGACTTCCGTTGACTTTTTCCCGACTCGCCTCATAAGTTTGAAGACCGAAATTTTATTTAAAAAAATAATATTTTTGATTTATTTTTATTTAGATTTATTAAGATTTATCATAATTTAATATAATTATTTTGAATTTATTCGGAATTTAAAGAATAACTTTTACGGTTTTAACCGAACGTCATTTAACTATTCCCGACTCATCGTAAATCCCGTAACAAAATCGAAACTCGACTTTGGCATGAGTCACACGCCCATGTCATCGTTTTCCACTCACTTGAGATATTTTAATTGTTTCGATTAAACTAATACAAATATCTAAGATATTTGTAGCTTTATCGATCCGTCCGTTTAAATTACGCAAATCGCTCAAAATCAGACCCGATTCCTACCCATTTCACACGCCCCATGTCACCTATTTTTCACTCATGTTAGATCTTTTAATTAATATGATTAAACTAATAATAATATCTAAGATATTTGTAACTTTATCGGTCTGTCAACTTAAATTCCGCAATCGCTTAAAAACAGACCCGATTTGTCTTCATTTCTCACGTCTCCTTTGTCCTCTCTTTGACCTTGATATTTTCTTTCTTTTCATTTTAATAACATAATATCTTGATATTTATTATAATTAACTTTATCGTTAATTATATTTAATCGATTACCGTAAAATAATTATTAATCGCGAGTCAATTCCGTAACAATAATTTCAAAACCCGACATCCATCTTGGCCTATATTTACACGGCTCACACAACACTCCACTCACTAACAACTTTTCATTTTTTAACAAATCAAATAAAGATCAAAATATCACTTTCTTTAATCGTTCTTCATTTGTTCTTCTTGTTCTTCAATTGTTCATCATCGTTCTTGAGCAAAACCTCATAAAATCTTCATTTCTTAATTAAATCCGTCCTAACTTATATTTCTAGACTCTCCGCTGCTCCCCATCGTCACGTAACGGTTATTTTCACTTCCGTCAAAATCCGTTTTCACACTTTAATTATGGAAAATCCTTTTTTACTTCTAATAATGTTTTCTTGTCATTTCTTATAGGGGAAGATTTTGAAGACGAGTTTGGTGACTCGTATATATTAGGGGAAGATTAGAAGGACGGGTTTCTTAGTTTA
>JAIUZE010025941.1:0-15878 GCA_022085475.1 Heliosperma pusillum | reverse complement strand
ATTTTTATCGGCGTGTTATTGTATAATTGCAAGTGGGAAATATTAATAAGTAAAATTTTAATTAAAAAGGTTTTCATAAAGTTATTATTTCTCACATGTTAGAAATTATAATACGAGATTAGTTTACGTTGAAATCATTTAAGTCAAGCGGGTTTTTGGGTATATTATGATAATTCACATGTTAGAAGTAGTAATAAAATAACATGTAATGAATATGTTGATTTTATGTCTATGTGATAAAGACTCTGTTTCTAGCCGGGTTGATCCAACGGGTTTGGGCAAACTAAGATCTAGTCAGCCCCGATTTGACTGATGACCCGTCGCGGGACTCGGGTCGGGGATTTGTCTTCAAGTAAAGTTGTATTTAATTACTGAATTAGCCTTAGGAGATATGAGGCGATATGATAATTGATTATTATTTATATGCAATTAGTCACATGATAGGATGTTTTTGCCGCGTAGCCTGTGTGGATTATATGGGTTGGTGTCGTGTTGACTAATTCGCCATAGAGAATTATGAGTATATGGCGTCTTGACCATGCTAATTCTAAATGAGTAGCTTGGACCACGACATTGATAGGTCCGTACTGTCTTTAACGAGTATATAGTTCATGGTTAATAGCTTTTGTGTCCCGGCTTGGTGGGTTTATATCCCAGTCGGGGCATGGCATCCTAAGAGTTCCGCTTTGGGAAGGGAGCCAGCTTAAGTACTAGCCATCTCTGCTTAGGGGGTCGCCTAGTAGAGTTTCTCATAGACGGTTATGTCATGGGACGGGGAATGGAATAGCTGTTGTCGCTAGGTCTGATCAGTCTAGGACTAGGATGTTTTCCTACCTTTTGGTATAGCCTCGAGTTACAGAAGTCGTCTATTGACTGTGCTAAGAACTTATGCCTGTTTGTAGAAGTATTGGTCTTTCATGTTTGTATGATTCTATGAGTTTTAGAAGGGGAGATGCAAGCCGGCTAAGATTGATAGAGTTTGGATTCCCGATTGTTAACTGATTCACATGATTACGTGTTGATTAGGGTTTGAGTGTATCAGGGCCATGTTACTTGGTAACCGCTGAGCCAGCATACCAGCTTCCCTACCTCGAGTATATTTTATTATCAGATTCACATGATAGTTTTCATATGATAGGTTATATGTTAGTTAACTGTTTCATAACATGAAAACCATATCATATATGTTAAGGTTTTGTATTTTCTATATACATTGCTTTTATGTTTTTCATGTTTCATTAACCTCGACATTTCGTGGCTGGGAGAACTCGGAGTTACTCCCCACTGACTGTGGCTTCCGTGTTTATATTAATGCGGTCGAACAGGTGGTGAATGCATACTTGGGGTACATTGACGAGCTAGCGAGCGAAGTATTTACCTTGGACCTATAGTCGGTTCTTAGATTGTATATTATTATACACTCTTTTTATTTCCGTATTTATACGGGAGATATGTCTCCCGTCTTGTATATTTCTTTTGTATATTAGTATTTCCGTTTTGTAATGACTCTTTTTATTTATGACACCTTTGTATTGTATTTTCATCTTTTATCTAGTTTAAATAATTTTTTTTTTCTTTCCGCAAATTTGAGGGTGTCACAAAGCAAGTGTTCATCAACCCAAGGAAAACCCGAATGGAGTTCCCAGAAACAGAAAAAAAGAGCATATGTACTTTTTATTATTCACTTGTTTTACTTTTTACCCTTAACTAGTAGAACAGACTCAAAATACTTTAGGTCGTACCTCTTTAGTGTAGATCACTCGACCTCTTAGAAGAAGCCTTAACAAGGGTGTGCCTTCACCACCTTTTGCATATCTAGTGGTGTAAAAGTTCCTTGATCCCCGTGTCTCTAAGTGACCTCTAGGCTTGGAAACTCGTTTTTTCTACCTGATTCGTCAAATTCCTATATTTCATATGACTACCAGACAAATTGCATATACTATGCTAAACAATTCAATACCCTTACTATGGGTGCTAGTTAACTAGCTCACCCGAGGGCCAAATCAAATTTTTAATACAATAATGCCTAAAACTATCAAATCAAATAAAAAACAGTCCAACAACGACTTCAAATAAAAAACAGTCCAACGACTATCAAATAAAAAACAGTTCAACAACGACTTCAAAACAAAAACAGTCCATCGACGACTTCAAATCAAAAACAGTCAAACAACGACTTCAAATCAAAACAGTCCAACAACGACTATCAAATCAAAAACAATCCAACGATGACTTCAAATCAAAAACAGTCCAATAACGACTTCAAATCAAAACAGTCCAACAACGACTATCAAATGAAAAACACTCCAAAAACGACTTCAAATAAAAAAACAGTCCAACAACGACTTCAAATAAAAAAAAAACAGTCCAACATATTCAAATGTCAGAAATAAAAAAAAATCCAGTCAATCGATACCAATTCAAAATGTTAAAAAAAAAATCTCTATAGACGAATCAATTCGCAGTTACCATGTCTCCATGCCCTTTGGGACGATCCTTTCATTCATATAGGTGAATGAGAGAGTTACACAGATCTTCAGCGTCTTGTAACACCATTAGAACCTTCCATTCCATTCCATTCTTCACCCTTGTTTAGCATCTAAGAATTCGAGGGATGTACACAAATCTTATACGGTCACAAAAGTATTTTGTTTCTACAGTATTAGTTTTGGATAATTCGCCGTGCTATTTACTGTAAAGAGAGCAACACTCATTCAAATTCTCAGGCAAAAAAAAAAACATGCGCCTCGCGTAACCTACGTGCCGCTCGTGCGACACGAAATAAAACAGGCCCCTGGCCAATCCAAATCAATGTCGCTATGCTCTTGTATTTTGACATTTGGATATCCTCATGTCGTGAAGCAAAAACACATGCTACCTTCTTCCAAGTTCATTACAAGCTCTTGCTTCGAATAATTATTCTTTTACATTTTTGAACTACACATAGGGTTTTATTTCATTTTTTCGTCAAAAAGGTAGGCAATCCTTCACAGGATTCAACCTGTCATTGTTTTAAATGTAAATAGAAGAACATCGCATTTGCATTTGAAATTCGATAAGAATAATGAAGGAAAATATCATCAGTTTCTTAACTAACTTCATCTTGGATTTCCTAATCCTGGTCGGGTTCGCTTTTCGAAACGGAAGACGACATGGCCGCCAAATGAGCACGCTTATTCATTTTCTTAACGGAAATCATTTCACTCCCCTTTCTTTCCATTCTTTCAAAAACTTACACATGTCTGGTCATTTCAAATATATATATATATATATATATATATATATATATATATATATATATATATATATATATATATATAGAGTTGAGATCAAGTAAGTCCACCATTCTTTTTTGAGTCCTTGAGTCCTCATCCAAACCCTTAGATGAGAAAGATGAAGGGCTATGATTAAAACAAAATGGAAGGCTAGGATTGTGAGACACACACAATCAAATTCCTTCAAACCCTAATATAAATACCCTTCACTCACTCATTTTCTTTCATTTTCACATATCTCACTCTCTCTCTCTACCTCCCTTATCTCTCTACATATCTCTAAAAAAACAATTCAAAAAAAAACCTTCTAATACCCTCACTACCACCGAACCTCCACCGCCGCCACTCCTCTTCCACCACTCCTCCACCGTCACTCCTCATCCGCCACCCCTCATTCCCTCTTCCCCGTCACTCCTCCGTCGTCACTCCTCCGTCGTCACTCCTCCGTCGTCACTCCTCCGTCGTCACTCCTCCCTCATCCTCCGTCGTCACTCCTCCACCCCGTCACTCCTCCGTCGTCTTCCCTCTTCCCCCTGCTCTTCTCGGCTCCCTCCTGCCGCCTCTCCCCTTCTCATTTTTTTTTGTTTTTTTTTTCAGATTTATACCATCATATTTTAGCCATTTTTTGAATATTTTTTTAGATCTGAAAAAAGGTAAAAAGGTTAAAAAATACAACCACTATCATTTCAAATCTTATTTTTTATTTTTCAGATTTATTATGTTTTCTATTTTATTTTAGATCTCATTATTTTTATATATGTCTTTTTTTTTTCTAGATCTAAACTAAAGTTACACCATTCCGGCTTAAAGTTACAAAATTATTGACTAAAGTTACATTATTTAATAGGTTTATAACTAAAAGTTACATAGATAGAGAACAACCACCATCTTTTTTTTTTCAAATTTGTACCGTCACAATTTTTGTCTCATTTTTTAGATCTGAAAAAAAAAGTGAAATAAAAACAAGCACTACGATTTTAGATCTGAAAAAAAAAAAACTACCACCACCTTTTTTTTTTGATTCACTATTTTTATGTAAGATCTCATTTTTTTGTATATATTTTTTTTTCGATTCACTAAAGTTTCACTACTATGTACTAAAGTTTCATTTTTTTGTTATTTTTTTTTATTTTTTTTATTTTTTGAATTTCTTTTGATTTTCTATTTTTTTTATTATAAATCTCGTTTTTTTTTTTGGTTCTGTTTTTTTGTTGTTGATTTTTTTTGGTGTTTAGTTGATTTTTTTTGTTGTTGTTTGGTTGATTTTTTTTTAGATCTAAACTAAAGTTACATCATTCCGGACTAAAGTGACATAATGATCTACTAAAGTTACATCATTTAATAACATCATTTCAGATCTTGTTTTTTGTTTTTCATGTTTTTTGTTTTTATTTAAGATCTCCTTTTTTTTTATATAAGTTACATCATTATGTACTAAAGTTAAATAGTATGGGCTGAAGTTACACTAGTACATACTAAAGTTTCACTAGTATGGACTAAAGTTTCACAATTATGGACTAAAGTTTCACTAGTATGTACTAAAGTTTCACTAGTATGTACTAAAGTTTCACAATTATGTACTAAAGTTTCACTAGTATGTACTAAAGTTTCACTAGTATGTACTAAAATTTCACAATTATGGACTAAAGTTACACTGGACTAAAGTTATCTTATTAAGGACTGAAGTTACTTAATTAATGACTATAGTTACATTAGTATGGACTGAAGTTACAGTAGAAAAGACTAAAGTTACCTAAACATGAGTTACACTATAATTGACTAAAGTTACACAATTAATAAATGAAGTTTCACTAATAAAGGTTAAAGTTACACTTACTAAAATATTAAAATTAATTCATATTTTAAGTTAAAGTTACGCAATTAAGAATTAATGTTACACTCATAAAAAACTAAAATCACATAAATTTGTTTAAAAATTATATAAATTCAAATTTATATAGTCGAAATCACATTTTAATTTAAAGTTACAAAAATGATGGTTGAAGTTTCAATCTTAATGACTAAAGTTCGCCTCATAAAAAAACAAAAATCACATAAATTTGTCTTAAAATTACATAAATTCAAATTTATATAGTTTAAATCACATTTTGATTTAAAGTTACACAAAAAAAGGTTGAAGTTACATAAATAATTATTAAAGTTACACTCAGAATGTAGGTGAAAGTCATTAAAACTTACTCATTTTGTTATAATCTTGTCCCTTCATTTTGTTCTAATCTTGTCCATTCATTTTTCTTTTAATCTTAGCCTTCCATCTTGTTCTAATCTTGTCCCTCCATCTCTTTCATCCAAATGGCAAGATGAGGACTCATGGACTCAATTTTGAAGGTGGACTCATTATAACTTGCCTATATATATATATATATATATATATATATATAGAGTGTGAGCATCCGGTGAGTCTAGTTTCTTAGGTGAGTACGATCCTATCAATTAGGACCATTAGATCAACAAGATCCAAGAGCTGTTGTTCAGCCACGTCGCCCAAAAACAAATTCTCAACATAATAAAAGAGAAACTCAGTCGTCATCTTCTCACAATAATTATTTATTTTTCTCTCTCTAAAATTTTACCCACTCTCTTTCTCTTGTACCTGACAAACTAATTGCTCCAAAATCCCAAAACCCTAAAAATACCAAAAATTCAAGAGCATATCTATGAAAATCAATTGAAAAAAAAAATGAAACATGATTCTTATCATCTTTCTCCTTGCTTACACGCAAACAAAGAGGTAAAAATCAACGTTATTTTTAATTTTTATCTTTGATTTAGATTTGTTTTGTTGTATATAATAAATGTTGATATTCAATCTGATATTGTATGTGTTCATATTATTATTGTTGATTGTTCATGTGATTAATGTCGATTGTAATGTTCATAGTAATTCTGGAAAAAGTTAGGGTTATGACACAATGAAATTAAGCAGCAACTTTAATTTGTGTTTTGTTAATTTAGGATTGATTTATGTAATAATTTGCGATTATATGAATTTTTAAATCGTATTATGATCTCATGTTTATATTGTTCGGTTTCGGATCTATGTATGTGTTCATAATGTTTGACAAAAAATTAAGGTTATGATATTGTGAAATTCATAACTGGATTAGTATTTAGGAAAAATTGGAGGTATGCGGCGGCGGCGATTAGTTAATCTAACCACTGTAAATATACTCGACATATAGTGTAATATTATTACTGTAATATTGTTACTGTAATAATAATACAGTAACATGTGAACTGAAACTGAAATATTGAACTGAAATTGAAATGTTGTACAACATTGTATATTTGATGGTGTGTGATTTAACCAAATTAAATTTGATGGTGTACGTAACATTGTTATAAACTTACAAATGATGTTGATCACCAACGATGTACCATCGGCTTTCGAATATGTTTTAATTATTATTGATTCAATGTTTTGATTTGAATGTCAGGAAATTGAAGAAGGTTTGAGAAATCAATGAACGACACAATAAAAGTTTGCTAAAGAGATGGTATATAAATCAAAGATTAAGACACTGACAATTCAGTCATGAAGATAGGCGAGAGGAAGATAATATTATTGGAGTAGAATTGCTTATTGCAAAACACTTTAGCATATAATAAGCAGCTGAATATATCTTTATACACTTGCATTTGTTGTTGTAATGAATTTAAATTTGAACTTTTAACATTGTTATAGTAACATCGTTACCGTATCGTTGTTACTTTAATAAGTACACAATGTTACAGTAACAATGTTACTTTATAATTAAGGTTTGTTTGTCTGGTGACACCATACACAATTACAATTCACATCAAGAACTATAACAAAATTATTAGGAATGCGTAAACGTTTCTAATAAACTAAAGCAACGAAGTGGTTCAGACCATACAATAAGCCACATTAGGCTACATGGGTTTCAAACTCATAACTTCGTGAAAACTTTGCACAATTGGCATCAACGTGAAATGCAATTTCAAATCACATGCCACAAAATTCAAAAATCTTTAGGTGCAATAAGAACTTTAAACAACATCAAGAGTATGATAAGACAATGTTTGTTTATTCTTCATAAACGATTGCAAGCAATATATTTTTTGTTCAACACATTGCCGCTACATTAAAACATTATCTCCAATATAGAAGTAAACTCAATCTTGGCTCTTCTAAAACATTCTTCGCTTTCCCAACCAAGTGGATGTTGTGGTTGAATGACGGTTGGTTGTGGTTGAACAATGGCCGATTGTGGACTCTGGGAAAACGAAACAAAAATATAAAGCAAATGAAATAAGTATACTAAAAAACATTGACAACGACTAAAATAGAGTAATATTGTTACTGTAATGAAGTACTTTTGTTACTGTAACACTATAACAGTACTTAAAGATATAGATTAAGATTGAATCGTGAATTCAATTTAATTTTACTCGGTAACTAAAGACGTGGATCGAGATTCGCCTGATTTAGGTCACTAACATTAATTATTAACCAAAAGACGTAAATCAACCACAATTGCTTGATAATTGACTATATCATTTGATTATTTCAAATTGACCTAATAAATACCTAGTTTATGCAAGTTAGAATAAAACCTTAGTGGTCGATCATTAGTGATATATTTACAATAACAATATTAAATAACATTATTTGTGAGTTTATGACAATGTAATATTCGACCAAATTTAACTGAAAAAATTCACACAATATAAAAAATACAATATTGTAATAGTACTATCATACAGTAATTTTTGTTACGGTAATTACTGTTACAGTAATGCTATTACAGTAACAAGTGTCGAGTATTTTATGAAAGCTTATTTAATACACGGAGTTAGTTGCCCCAATTTTCATGAAAACAATTCGAGGTATGAATAAGAGAATGTCACAAGCAACCCAATTTTTTTACAAACACTAAGAACACGTATAATAGATCGTAAATAATATAAATTGATGTTATAAGACAAAATAATTCATAAAATCGCTTTTCATCACATGAAAATCAACTGTACAGATAAATTCTAAGTTGAAAATCAAAAATTCAAAATTAAATAACAAAATCGAATTGCTGTAATTGAATAAGAATTTTTTGAACAAACCTGGAAATCGATTAAAGATATGTGATCTCAATTAAAGGTTTGAAATCGGAGTTTGTTTATGTTAATATTTGAAATCATTGAAAATATTCAATCCTGAATTGTTAGATTCAAGATTTTAATTGAATTGATTGAATGAAGAAAATCGTGTCTTGCTTGAATTGATAAAATCGATAAGATTGAACATGAATTGTTGGATATTAGGTTTAAAGAATTTTGGAGATTGTGTTACAGGAGAAATAGAAGTAGTTGGAGAGCATAATTCTTTTAAGGAGAGAGAGAGGAGAAAGAAGAGAGAGAAAGTGGTCATGAATTATGGAAGGTTAGATTGAGCTCTAGGTTTATATACTTGATCTTTAGTTAAATCTCAGCCCTTGATTGCTTATTGTTGAAGCTAGTGTCCTCCACAGTTAGTGCAATAGCATAAATAAATCTCTGTAGGTTCACAGGGTATACTTTATATTATAATCAGTTGATTAACGTTCATCAATAACGGTTGGCTTGCTAGATAAGTTTGACGTTATTGTCATACAGATGACGGTGATCAACTGGTCCCTAAAAGTCACACCTAGAGGATGTGATTGAGAGATGTGATTATTTGAGAAAATAATCATATTGATGCCCTATTATATGACTAAAAGGTTAGTCAGTGTATTTGACTAAAAGGTTAGTCAATGTGATGATGAGACGATTATTTAATAACGATTAAATAATATAAGCTGAGACGAATTAAAAGTAATTCGTAATTAAATATAAACTGTTGTATTTAATTAGCATATATATAATGTTAGCTTATGCGAATTAAAATGTTAATTCGTAATTGAATATAAAATGTTATATTGAATTAGCAAATTATAATTATCCGGATAATTATAATTAACGTATATATTATACAATTGTCATATTAGATGTTATCAGACCGGTATTAATGTATCGACTAAAAAATGTTGTATGGATATATTAATACATGACAACACAAATGACATTTATAATAATAATACACATTATATATTAAAGCGAATTTAACCGAAATAAAGTCCAGATTCACTCTGGAATTTTCGGTCCATTAGTGGTTAATTAGAGGAGAAAATATCTCCCCTAATAACTACATTGGTGCCGTGTGAAATAGGTATAAGAGAAGAAATTTTTTTTTTCTTTTAACCCTAAAACTAAAATCACTTGTGCCTCCATCTCTACACATCACAAAATTAAAAAGTTAACAGTAACTTTTCACAAAACATTCTAGCAAATTCAAGGGCATTTCTCATTCTATCTTGGGTGCTACGATTAGGAGATATCATCATTTTGATATTGTTCTTAGGCCATTAAAGCAAGGACTAAAGGTTATTTCTAATCTCTCGCTTATTATGCATTTTCGTTTTTGACTATTAATCATATAATCATAATTTCATTATAATCCTGAATGATTTAAAGGGAAGTATACGGATATTTTCCCACACTTATAAGATCTAATGGTCCTTATTCACAGGACGTACTCATCTAAGATATGTGGACTCACCGGATGCAATTTCTATATATATATATATATATATATATATATATATATATATATAATATATATATATATATATATATATATATATTTATATATAGCTTAGTTCAATTGAGTCCACCATATTCTTAGAGTCCTTGAGTCCTCATCCTAGCCATTGGATGAGGGAGATGGATGGCTGAGATTTGGGAGATTAAAAAATACACTTATCACTAATTAATTACCTATGCACTAATTAATTAACTTTCTCTCTCTAGCTTTACATTAATCACTTTTTAAACACTTTTAAGCACTTTTGAGCACTTTTTAGCTGCTGAGATTTATGAGTGTAACTTTGATGCTTGCAAGTGTAACTCTAATGTTTTAGAGTGTAACTTTAAGTTTTTAAGGCGGTTTGTATACAAAAATTTGAATTTAAACAATTTTAACACCTTACGAGTGTAACTTTAATACTTTTCGAGTGTAACTCTAATATTTTCGAGCGTAACTTTAAATTTTAAAGACGGTTTTGATATAATAATTTGAATAGATATACTTTTAACATTCTACGAGTGTAACTTTGCTGATTTTCGAGTGTAACTTTAATATTTTTTAGACGGTTTTGTATAAAAATTTGAATTTATATAATTTTGACATTTTACGAGTGTAACTTGGATGATTTTCGAGTGTAACTTTGATGCTTGCGAGTGTAACTCTAATGTTTTAGAGTGTTACTTTAACTTTTTAAGGCGGTTTGTATGTAAAAATTTGAATTTAAACAATTTTAACACCTTACGAGTGTAACTTTGATGCTTTTCGAGTGTAACTTTAATATTTTCGAGTGTAACTTTAAATTTTGAAGACGGTTTTATCTATAATAATTTGAATATATATAATTTTAACATTTTACGAGTGTAACTTTGCTGATTTTCGAGTGTAACTTTAATTTTTTTGAGACGGTTTTGTAAATAAAAATTTGAATTTATATAATTTTAACATTTTACAAGTGTAACTTTGATGATTTACGAGTGTAACTCTAATATTTTACAAGTGTAACTTTAGTTATTTTAGGTCATTTTTAGTGGAATTTTTTGAATTTTATTACATGTTGAATTTATGTAATTTACTACAAAGTTAGTCCTTTATGAGTGTAACTGTAGTCCTCTAAGAATGTAACTGCAATACTTTATGAGTGTAACTGTAGTCCTCTATGAGTGTAACTGTAGTCCTCTATGAGTGTAACTGTAATCCAACCACCACAAACCAGCCCACACTCACAAAAAAGGTAGATCTAGAAAAAAAAAAAAGAGTAAAGACTAAAAAAAGAAACAGATCTGACATCAATAAGTGTAACTTTTAAGGTCATTTTGTGTTACTTTAATAAATACTGTGTGTTACTTTAATAGATGATATATGTGACTTTAATAAATAAAATGTGTAACTTTAACAAATAAAATGTGTAACTTTAATAAACGATATATGTGACTTTAATATATAAAATGTTTAACTTTAATAGACGATATATGTGACTTTAATAAATAAAATGTGTAACTTTAATAGACGATATATATGACTTTAATAAATAAAATGTGTAACTTTAATAGACGATATATGTGACTTTAATAAATAAAATGTGTAACTTTAATAGACGATATATGTGACTTTAATAAATAAAATGTGTAACTTTAATAGAGAATTTGTGTTACTTTAATAGAAGTAATTATTACTTGACACCTTTTTTTCAGATCTAGAATTAATAATTAGTGTTACTTTAATAAACGATATATGTGACTTTAATAAAGAATTTGTGTTACTTTAATAGATAATATGTGTTACTTTAATAAATAAATATGTGTTATTTTAAAAGACGTCCACATTTGACACATTTTTTTTAAATCTGAAAAAAAATAAAAGAAAAACAAACAAAACAAACAAGAAAACCAAAAAATAAACACAATAAACCACACCATTGACAACACCACCATCTTCCACGTACGAGCCCACCCTTGACAGCCCCCACCACCGCCACCTCCCACAACCCAACCAGATCTGACCACCCCCACCCCATCCTTACCAACCCAGAACCCTGCCCCTAGACACAAAAAGAAACACCACCTATAAAACGACCCAGAACAACCACATCGGACACACAGAAGAAAACAAACAACAACAACAACAACAACAACAACAACAACAACAACAACAACAACAACAACAACAACAACACCGAAAAAACACCGACAACAACCCAGATCTGAAAAAAAAAACAAAAAAAGAAGAAGAAGAAGAAGGAGGCAGTGGCGGGCCCGGTGGCAGTGTGGGAGGGGCGTGAGGAGGGCCGCAGGAGAAGAAAGGAGGAAGAAGTGGCGGCTCACGGTGGTGGCAGGCGCATGATGCGTCGGAGGTGGGAGGAAAAGAAAGAAGAAAAGAGAATGGCGGGTGGTGGCCGTGGTGATAGCGGCAGTTTAGGGAGAGTGGCGGCACCATGAACGGTGGTGGTGTCGAAGGTGGCAGTGAGCCGCCGGGTATGGTGGTGGTTGTGGGGTAGGTGGCGGTAGTGAAGAGGAAGGGAGATGAGTGATTTATTTGGATTTTGAATTTATTAGGGTTTTAGAGAGATGAGGTAATGAATATTATGTGAGATGAGAGAGAAGTAATTGTGAGAAAAAGTATATATATTGAGTTAGGGTGGATTAGTGATTAATTAGTGAAGGGTAGAGAGAGAGTGATATTAATCACATTTTTGGAGTATCAATCTTAGCCATCCATCTCCCCATATCCAATGGCCCTAAAGAGGACTCAAGGACTCTAAGGAATGGGGTGGACTCAATTGATCTTTGCTCTATATATATATATATATATATATAGAATAAGGATCAAATGAGTCCACCGCAAAAGAGTGAGTCCATAAGTCCTCTTTGAGGCCCTTGGATCTTGAAGATGGATGGTTGGGATTAAAACACAAAATTTGTCATTATGAATGGGTTTAACCCACTTTCTCTCACTATCTCACTAATTAAATCACTAATACCTAACTCCCTCTAATTCATTTCTCACCCAATTCATTTCTCACACAATTATTCTCTCTCTCTAAAATTTCCTCCTCCTTCTCTCTATAATTTCATCCTCTCTAAACCCACTCCCATAACCTCCCTCATTTTCATTCATCTTCTTCACTTCCGGCATCACCAACCACCGCCAGCCACCGCCAACCACCGCCAACCACCGCAACCCACCACCAGCCGCCGGCCAAATTCAAAAAAAAAAAAAAAAAACTGAAAAAAAACTAGATCTAATCTCCACCCTCCACCGTCTGCCGCCCCTGCTCCTCTCTCCTTCCCGCCGTCTTCCGCCACTTCTCCTTCCTTCTCCCTCCGCTCCCTCCCTCCCTCTAAAAATACCCACTTCCCTTCTCCTTGCCGCCTCCTCCTCGCCACCACCTCCTCCTCACCTCTCTTTTTTAAAAATGAAAAACAAACCACTCTAGATCTACCCCACCACCACCAAAGAGACTAACAAAAAAAAAATATCACCACAACCCTCCCCCACCCACGACACACCACCGGACACCAGTTCCACCGCCTGCCTGCATCTGTCGGCCACCACCCCGACGCCACCACTCCCTAATTTCTTGACCCACCACCACTTACCACCCTTACCAACCACAAAAAATATAAAATGAAAAAAAGAAAAAGAAAAAAGTTGTAGATCTACACCACCAACCTCCATATCTACCTCCTCTGTCGCAGGTCGCATGTCGGTGGTGTCGTGGAGGTGGTGGGCTGTCGCGGGGGGGTGGGGTCAGAGGAGGGGGTGGTCTGTCGCGGTAGGGTGGGGTCAGAGGAGGGTGTCGGGGTGGGTTGGTAGTGGAGGCGACGAAAGAGAAGGTGGGGATGGAGTGGAGGACGGTGGTAGTAGCGTGGATGGGGTAGTGGAAGGTCGTGGGTCGTGGGTCGTGGGTAGTGGGTAGTGGGTGGTTTTGAGGTTTCAGATCTTGTTTTTGTTTTCTTTTTCCTCCACTTTGTGATCTATTAAAAATAATTACCCTATTAAAAGGACTAAAGTTATACTTTCAATCTATTAAAGTTACACTTTTAATTAACTAAAGTTACATTTTCAACAGACTAAAGTTACATTCTCAATATACTAAAGTTTCACTATTAATTATTAATGTTATAATCGTAAAACGTTAAATTACACTATAAATGACTAAAGTTTCACTATCAATATAATAAAGTTACATTCTGAAAAGCTTAGAGTTACACTTCAAATTATTTAAATTTTCAAAATTCAAAAATAAGACGACATAAAATTACTTAGTAAATAAAATTCCATTATTTTGGATTAAAGTTACACTTCTAAAAGGTTTAAATTACACTACAAAAATATGGAAAAATGTCGAGAACTTATCTTAAAATCACTTCTTAGTATAAAATTACACTATTTTGGATTAAAGTTACACTTGTAAAAGGTTAAAGTTACACTATAAAAATACGTAAAATATCGAGAACTTGTCTTAAAAGCATTTTTTAGTATAAAGTTACACTATTTTGCAGTAAAGTTACACTTGTAAAAGAATAGAGTTACACTCTAAAAATACGTAAAATGTCAAAAATTTGTGTCAAAATCACTTTTTTAGTATAAAGTTACATATTTTTGGATTAAAGTTACACTTGTAAACGGCTAAAGTTACACTCTGAAAATACGTAAAAAGTCAAAATCTTGTCGTAAAATCAATTTTTAGTATAAGGTTACACTTTTTTGAATTAAAGTTACACTTGTAAAAGGTTAAAGTTACACTCTGAAAATACGTAAAATGTCAAAATCTTGTCGTAAAATCAATTTTTAGTATAAGGTTACACTTTTTTGGATTAAAGTTACACTCGTAAAAGATCAAAGTTACACTTGTAAAACTGCACACTCGTAAAAAAAACAAAAGTTACCCTTGAAAACAAAAGTTAAACCCTAAAAATGCTAAAATGTCATCAACTTTAAGCTAGAGAGAGAAAGAAGATTAATTAGTGTATAAGTAATGGATTAGTGTAATGGTTACTTTTTGCTTCTAATCTCAACCACCCACATTGAAAGATCTAAGGGCTCATAAGAGGACTTAGGGACTCAAAAGATATGATGGACTCATTTGAACCTTTCTATATATATATATATATATAGATTTAGGATCCGGTGGAAACGACCACTCGGTGGAAAAAGTGGAAACGACCTATATGTACACAAATAACCCACGCGTAAGTGACAGACGCCCAAATTATAAATCCCTGACATCAACTCACATTTCACATATCTAATATTCATTCTACCACTGTACTACCCACTAAATTATAAACACGTGACATTACTAACATGCCACTCTATTTTAAACACATTACACTCAAAATTAATAATCCCACCATAAACACAGTACCCAAAACCACCAACATCTTACTCCTTCCACATACCACCAACGCCTGAATCCGGCAATCACCACATCGCCGACACTGAGTTCCGACACAGAGCGCCCCCGCTGACAAGACGCTGGCAGGGAGACCACCATCACCGTCCTTATTCCGCAGCGCCGTGAAACAAATTCGCACAATAATCATCATCATCAACTTTGCTTTCTCAATCCTTACCACCAAATTCATCATCAAATTAGTGTATATGGTTTAAGTATTGATGTACGTGAGATCAATTTTGTTATACCTAATGACTAATTTTGTGTAACTAGTCACTATTTTAATGCACATTAACATAAATACACAAAACTAGTTAGTAGATACATCAAAATTAGGTTGAGATACGTCAAAATATAAACCAGATGCACTAAATTTCGATTGGTTAAACACCACGACACATTAAACACCACGCACATCCTTCGCCACCATTATCAATAGCCACCTTGCACCGCCAGCAAAAACCCGTGACCGGAGAACCTTCGATTTCAGAGTCGGCGAAGAGGAGAACGAAAGGGGAAAAAGGAAGAGAAGAAGGCGTACCACGGCTCCGGCGAACCG
>JAIUZE010025940.1:0-14557 GCA_022085475.1 Heliosperma pusillum | reverse complement strand
TGTTTGGAAACCCACCAACGAAAACAAGGGTCCACTTCAAACAGCTTATCCTCTTACAGTTCCAACGGGATGTCACACGCCCAAAACAAGCAATTAACGAAGGAGATATGATCATTTTACGAAAAGGGGTCAGTTCAGGAAAATTTCAGTCGGCAGCGAGTGACGCTGCCTGCGTCACCACGACGCAGCCTGCGTCACCACGATGCAGCCTGCGTCACCACGACGCAGCCTGCGTCCTATTCGGACAGGTACGAGTCACACAAATCTCCACAATTTCACTAAGGCATAACACAAATATCATCTATCATCACAATGCATCAATTCTCATATCAATTATCAACTAACAACAACCATCATCAACAACACAATTCCTAAAATTACTAATCATATTCTAAATACGATTTCTAACATGGAAAACACATTAAAACACGTAAATGATATCGAGTAACCCTTCACCGTTACCTTTTCCACTAGATAGTAATCTTTGTCGGGGTCTAGAAAGTCTCCACCTAAACAAATACGACAAAAGATGAATATAATTCACTTTTGAGAAAGACGGATAAATTGAAAAGCGAGAAAGACGGTAATTTTATTACCAATACGGATAGAGGAAGATAAGAGGGGAAGAATAAGACGAACTGACGTGGATTTGAGCGAGAAATGAATGAGTAGTGACGATTCTAAACTTGGAAGAATATGGAGGCTAGGTTTTGGTGTTTATGGTGAGGAAGAAGAAGATTGAGTTGTGAGGGAGTTAGGGTTATGAGGGAGTATATGTAGGGTGAGTAAGTGGAAAAGTCAACGAAAGTCAAAGACGGCTCAAAAGTCAAGAAAACGTCAAAGACGGCTTGAGACGGGATTCACTTGAAATCTCGCGGAAATTCCAAATACGAACTCGGAAATTCTAAATTCGACTCGGAAAATTAAATTTACGATTAAAACTAAAATTCGCTGAAAAGTATCCGTAAAATATTTTTACTAGGAAAATAGGGTACATTTCCGGGTGTTACAAATTGGTTTTCAAAATTAACTCGAAAGCTTTTACAAGGGAAACTTTTATGAAATGATGTTCTTCTCGAAAACGATTTAAGGAGCTTTTTCATAAGTACGAAACTTTATTTACGGATCACAAGAGTGTCCGTCGCGAACGAGAACTCTAGTTATCCAAATCAAATCAATGTCGAAATAGTGAAATCGAAAATTAAAACAAACGTTAGTAAGTGCAGGACTAGTCACCAGACGTCTCCAATAACAAGTCCAAACATACAACCAAACGCAAAATCCAAGTATAAAAGCAAAAGAAATCTAATTTCTCCAAAAAGAGGGTACAAAATCCATCTTTAGACTTCTTTGCAAAGTTAATTTAGAAATACATTATGGAAATTCGAAGGTTTTCTCAAAGATAAAATCAAAATAAGAAGACATTACACGTACCTAGAGTGACTCGCACATCTCACACACAATTCAGGGTAACAAAATATATACAAAACACGCAAGAACGAAACAAATCGATCTCTTAGGGATAGGAAGATCACGATGAAGTCGACAGGAAGATCTACAAGAATTCGACATCACTAACTCTACTAATAAACTAGTCCTCAAGACAATGTAATTTACCTCAATTACACTTTAACCATCCTAAATCGCCAAACTCCATAAACATTATTTACAACAATGACAATCAAAGCAACAAACATAATTATCTAAGATCCAACTAGCCTCATCCAAGGTCTCACGACAAGGGAAAATCTACAATCCATTATCGATTATAATGATTCTTTAATACGCCATAACATCCTTAATTCGATCATTACTACGCTCGAAGCCTCAAATATAAATAGTCACATTAGCAAACTATGGTGGTTACTAATCCTCAAGATAAATAGGTTCACCATTCTAACTCTATAATCCATAACAACTGAGCACTCACTATCCAAAGCTTGCAACGAACATTTCTCAATCTCAAACTATGATTCCTTAAGAATAAAAGAGAATTACTAATTCCAAACCACAAATGGCAAATCACTTGGCAATCAGACAACCATTCAATTCATCTAGTTCATCTAAAACTAAAAAAGAATCGATTTTCATCAACTCTTTAAACTCTTTAAACTTTGGTTACCGGCTTAAATTCCCTAAAGCCAAGTCTCTTTTAGAATCCACCAATTAGAGACATCAAATTCCCAAATGATATCTCAAGCAACCGTTATAATACCCAACAACAATGAACTATTATCATGATCAACTCAATTCTCAAAATAACAGTACAATATCAAGCTCCAAATCTAAAACCACTAAGAGAGGATACATTATCACTATTAGGATTCATCCTAGAGCTTAAGTCCTATTTCACATGATGAAATACAACATGAAATTTGCTCAATCCAAAGACACATATTCTAGCTAAAGAATCCCAAATTACATCACACTTATTCTCTAAGCCTTACAAACGGAATATCCAATGCACTAGAGAAAAGATGAAGGAGCAACGAGATAGGAAACGATAAAGAATCTCAAGGAGAACACGAGAATAAATCAGGCACGAGATTACAAGAGAGGAACGCTGAAAATAACGAGGTTAAGAAAGAGACAAAGCAGATAGTAGCATTATGAAGATATCCGAGTAAGAAAGAAGGTACGAGCTTGCGATTTCTTAAAGATCAATCTTGACAAAAACATTCAAGAATGGAAATGAAAAGGGACAATGGCACGAGTAATGGTTTAAGGTTTAATCCACAAAATTTCTCCTTTCAGACCTAGGGTGATAGCAAAGCAACTCATCCCATTAACGAAGGTCTCTTTGCCGATAAGACATGATACACACGTGCCAAATGATTCGTAATCAAATGGGGAGATAGTCTCATTCTCAATGAGCTTCTTTTCACGTTTTTCATTTATGTGTCCCATACGACAATGCCATAGATAAGTTTGATCTTTGTCACCAACCTTTACTCTCTTATTATTCACATGTAATATGTCTATGGTTTGATCTAAGATATAAATGCCATTCATGGAAACTGCTTTGCCATAAATCATTTCATTCAAAGAGAAAATACAGCTATTGTCTTTTATTGAAAATGAAAAACCATCTTTATCAAGCACGGAAACAGAAATAATGTTCTTAGATAAACTGGGTACATAGTAACAGTTATATAAATACAACTCAAATCCACTCGGGAGTTGGATTACGTATGTTCCCATTGAGATTGCAGCAACTTTTGCTCCATTCCCGACTCGCAGGTCCACATCACCCTTTGCGAGAGGTGTGATGTTTTTTAGGCCATGCAAATGATTACACAGATGAGAACCACAACCTGTATCAAGTACCCAAGTTCCGGAACTTGCATGGTTAATCTCAATCATATGAATATAAGATGACATACCAACAGGAGTGACGCGGCCTGCTTTTATGTCTTCACGGTACACGGGACAGTTCCTCCTCCAATGCACAGTCTTGTGGCAATGGTGGCACTCAATGTCACTGTCCTTGCTCTTTGCCTTGCCTTGCCTTGCGAGCTACTAGTCTCCCCGGGCCCACTCTTACCCTTTCCTGACTTCTTAAACATTGGCTTTCCTACATTTAGGTTGGCATGAGCCTTGCCCTTACCTTTGTTCTTGTTGGAAATCATGAGAACATCTTGCTTCATGCTCCCACTCAATTTCAGATCCTTCTCGGTCTGTACGAGAAGTGAGTGTAGCTCATGAAGACTTTTCTTCATGTCATTCATGTAGTAATTTGCCCTGAAAAGGGAAAAACCATCATGAAGTGAATGAAGCACACGGTCAATGACTATACTCTCACTGATTTTGCAATCAAGTGCCTCCAGTTTCTCGACATTCTCAATCATATCAAGAATGTGTGGGCTAACTGGTTGGCCCTTCTGGAGTTTCGCCTCAAAGAAGCGACATGTATGCTCATAAGTAACGATTCTCGGTGTTTTTGAGAATTCGTTAGTGAGCGTGAAGAAAATCTTAATTGCACCTTGGGCAATGAAGCGTCTTTGCAAATTGGTTTCCATTGCAAAGATGAGTACATTCTTTATCGCACCCGCTTCCATAACGAAGTCACTATAAGCATGACCGGGTTGTGTCGCAGTCCCGATACAAAAATAATTACCCACACTTAGGCTAACAACATAAGGAATGTAATTAGGGAAGTAGGGATCGATCCTCAGGGAGTACGTGTTAACTATGAATTGCTATGGAGTGATTTTCATTTAAGTTCGATTCATTTGGGGTGATTGTCTAAACTACTAGCATGAAATAAAATGACAAGTATGTAATGACGATATTTAAATGACGAGTATGTAAATTGCAATAAAAATAAATCTAATCTAATTGACGGAAAAGAAAATGACAATAATTAAATCTAACTAAGAACGATAATTAAAATGACAATATTGAAAAGCTACCTAACCTAAACTAACAAATGACAATAAAATAAACTATCTAAGGACGGTAATAAAATGACGGTAAAGTAAACTAACTAATCAACACTAAAATAAACTATCTAAAACAGTAAAATAAACTATCTAATCAAATTGATATAAAGAAAGAGAAATTCATGTCAAATGATTTAAAAGCTTTATTGATACCAATATTAGAATTATTACGATTGTCTAAGCCTTCTAGCGGTATATTCCTCTCGGATTCGTATCGACTTTTTAATGGGTCCTAACGTCCTCTCAGCCTGGTTAGGTCACTAAACCCCTATTGGTAGTCCTAATTCCCATCCTCTCAGCCTCGTTTCTAAGACGGAAATTGACTAATACAAACAATTGTTTATGGCCACTAAACAAAGTTATAGAATTTGACACAACCAAAGGAAGAAACAAACTAGGTGGTTCTATTGGTATCGACTCTTCTTTTAATTCATTTTAACTAGCAAATCATTTCAATATTTCAACTTTATTTATTGTATTTACAATGCAAAATGATAATCTTACAATGTTATATCTAATTTATGTGATTAAGTAAATTTAGAGGAAAATGATAAACAAAATTAAACTACGAAATAAAAGTATTAAAATGATTAAGGTGATTACATTAATAATGATTCTAGTGACGAATTCTATGATGATTATTATATGATTAGGCAAAATAAAACATGACATGTTAAATGATATTTTGGTTTTAACTAGATTACTTTTACATGGATTTCCTACCAACAACAATATAAAAACAAGACTAATGAGATTATAGTTCATGATGTCGGAAATTGCATAAGTAAATCAAGGATAGAAAATTACCGAGATTGGAATGCAAATTATGTAAGAAAGAAAGTAAAGAACAAATATCCAACCCAATGTAATGACAAATGCTTATAAAAACACTAGAGAAATAGTAGGAAATTGCTGTAAAAATAGTCTAAGATAAACTATAAACTATGAACTAAAACTTATGAAAGAAAGAAGTAAACTATTGTGTTGTGATTATCTAATTTGTTATATATTGTTGTGTTGTTGTGTTGTTGTGTTTTTGAGGTGCTCCTTGGCTTTTATAGGCCTGCTTGGCTGCTGCATTTCGTCTAAATTCATACCCTAGACAAAGCCATAAAGCACTCCATTAAAGCTTGGTAGAAGAAGAGCCAAGAGACGTCCATCAGCAAACATACCCGATCGGGTATGTGGTAATCCGATCGGGTATGTAATCAAGATGAATTTTTCCGTCTCTTCCAATTTCGTCTTTGGGCACGGAATCCTATGCCTTGGTCTTGGTCAATGTAACACGTAATTGGGCTTGGGCTAGTCCTCCTTTGACTTGGGTTGATGTTTTCTTTTGATAAACAAAGTCAAAATTCAAGATAAGTCCATTCGAGGAAGGACGTAGCGGAATCGTAGTCAAATCGTGAAATTGCTATCATCGGTTCCTTGAAAACTCGTATTCTAGTGCCTTTGCTCCATGAAGTAAGAAAATATAGCGAAACCGCTTCATTTCCTATAAAACGAGTCAAAGCACGCAAAACAACTAGAATAGCAATATTAGCTCGTTAATCACTTAACAAAGTGCATAAATCATATAGAAATCGAGCTAAAACGGGGGATAAATTAGTACAAAATATCACTTATCAAACTCCCCCAAGCTAAACCCTTGCTTGTCCTCAAGCAAACTTAACAATCATAACCAGGACAAGGGTAGCAAACAGTGATCAATCTATCATACAAATCCCAAAAATAAGCTCTTAACAAGTAGATGTATCATAAACCCGAAAGAACAAGGGCGAAGGAAAATGCGAATCATGTTTGAGATTTACATAACGGCGCAACGTAGAAAATATTCTTTGGACTTTTTCAGCTTTTGCATGATCTTATTGACTATGGACTCTTTCGATACACTCTTCACTCAAATTTTTGTAAAATAGGAAATATTGGTTCAAATTTGAAGTGACACTCTCCTACCTACAACTTATGAGAATGTGCCCGCAGTCTAGTATGGTAGACAATCCAAATTCATTAAGTAAGACTAATCATGATCAAAATGTAATGTAAGAAACCGACAGAAAGTAAAGAAGAGGCTTGGGAAATTTTGGGTAAGAAAGTGGACAAACGATTTTGGTCATGTGGGGCTTTAAGTCAAGCTAGTAATAACCAAATGTGTAGTGTATACTGTAACACCCGGAAATGTACCCTATTTTTCTAGTAGAAATATTTTACGAAATCTTTTCAGTAATTTTAAGTTTTAATTTGGAATTTTAAGTTTCGAGTCGAATTTAGAATTTCCGAGTTCGTATTTGGAATTTCTGCGAGATTCCATGAAAATCCCGTCTTAAGACGAGTTTGACTTTTCTTGACTTTTGAGTCGAGTTTGACTTTCTTGACTTTGGAAACCGTCTTTGACTTTTTCCTTCATAACTCACACAACTCCCTCCTTAACCTAATATTTCATTCAACACAAAATCAAACACAAGCTTTCTTCCTCTCTAAGAAATCTCAACTTTCCCTCTTTGATATCGATCTTAGAATTGTCGTAACTTCTTCGTTCCTTGATAGAATTTACGTAAGTTTGTCTTATTCTTCTTCCCGTACCTTCCTCTATCCGTATTGATATTAAAAGTATCGTCTTTCTCACTTTTCAAGCTTTCCGTCTTTCTCAAGATGAACTTTATTCATCTTTTTACGATCTATTTGTAGGTGGAGACCTCCAAGATCCCGACAAAGACTATTTCCTTATAGAAGAGGAGCTTGACGATTAGTAGAGACGCTTTAAGGTAACGGTGAAGGGTTACTCGGTATCATTTACGTGTTTTACATGTTTATATGCTAGAAATCGTATTTAGAATGCGATTAGGAAGATTAGAAATCATGCTATGATTAATGAATGATGTTATATGATGAATGTTGATGATATATAATGATTGTTGATGATTATTTGAAGTATATATGAGAATTGAAATGAATTGGTTAAGTGAAAGGGGCTCTCGGGTGAACTGGTGTTCTCTGCCAGTCGACCGGCCACCGGTCTGCCAACCGGCTGGGAACACATCAGTAACACCTTTGGAATTTTGGATTTTGTATGAAGAGGAGCTCTGTGCCGGTCCACCGACCGGCCCAGACCTCATTTCTCTGTTTTTGGAGATTTTTGGTTTTTGCCCTGTGTTCTGAGCCGGCCCACCGGCCACCGGTCCCCTGCCCGGCCTGGAACACGGCTGTGTTGTTTTCCTTTAACTTATAAAACTCGTAATTTATAATAGTTCGCATGATCCGTTTATCGTATAATTTTACGTAGAGTCTTATAATATTCATGTTTTGGATATATGATATTTCATTCGCTTGTATCACATGTTTTGTGACGGTTTTTGCTATGTCCCACTTTGAGTCGGTTTTTACAAATGATACGGTTTGAGCACTATTTTGTCTTGTGCTTTGTAATCTCATTCCCTTGGCTACCTTCCCGTTCGTAAGGCTGGAATGTCGGAACGGAGAGGTATCCTACTGCTTAAATGCATGTGTAGTGGGCATACGACGACGTTGTTGGGAGTTGAACGCTATGCGTTGTTCGACCCGGCCGTCAAATGTTGTGTACTTGCGAGGTGGTGTTATTTGCATGTAGCGTACCGCTTGTTATGAGGCTTGAGCTTTTTCCGCCCCTTTCGTGAATTGATCTACCGAATTTGGGGTACTCGGCGTTTATATTGTAAGACCGAGTCTTGGATGCGAAACGTCATCGCATGTCGAATCGGAAAATGGTTTATTCCGAGATTCTGGCCAGATTTAGACTAGGACCGGATATTTATTATCGTCGTGCTACCAGGAGGAAATTAGTCTACATATACGAAATGTAGCATCGTGTATGAGTTCAGGGAAATGTTTATCCCGTGGATGCCTGTTAATCATACTTGCCATGTACACGGTGCTAGTGCGTTTCATTTACCGTGAGAGATGTCGTTGTGTCGTCTTTGAATGCGTGATTTCATGACATTATTCATGGTCATTGCATGATTGGACACCGTCAATGTCTTGGTTCGTGAATGGATGAAAATATGTTGGATTTACTTGATCATCACATGACTTGACTTGGTTTGTCTGTCGAGTCTCAATCTTATCAATCGTATACCGCTAACGGTGAGATGCAAGCCCTAGTGAGTGTATTCGGTTGCCTAAGGGTGTCTTCCCCGAGTCTCTGAATAACATGATGGGTTCGGATTTATATCTCTTATGTTCTTATTATTATCTATAGAATTGCCTATCTATTCTTATCGCAACTCACATGTATATGTATATATGCATGATTTAACTTTTGTATTTCCTTCTATGTACGTTTGATGTGATATGGCTGGGAGAACCCGGAGTTACTCCCCACTGACTGTGGCATTCATGTTTTTCATGGATGAACAGGTTGCTTGCAATGGATGACTTTTTGGATATGATATTTTGGTGTTCGGGTGTGAGCTAGCGGGCGTTGTCCCTGGAAGTTTCACCTCTAGACGATAGTAGCTAGTTTTGTTAAACACTTGTTCTTTGCTAACATTTTAAGAGACCCCGTCTCTTTGTTGTATTTCCGTAATTAGTTGTAACATTTTGACACACCTCGTGTTATATATATCTTGCATGGTTAAAGGTTTTTAAAATACCGTATTTCCGCATATTATTTCACATGCTTGTATGTTTTATATTTCCGCATTCGCGAGGGTTGTCACATATACTCAATCCAAATCATACCAATTTCCATAAACAATAGTCAAAGCCAAAAGCAGCATATTGGCTTATTAAACATGACAAATCAAGTTACGACTTCCCAAAATCTTTCTTTTCTTTCCTTTTTTTTTTTTCATGGAAGCGTTTTTTTCTCTTCTTTTTCTTCTTCTTTTTCTTTTTTCTTTCGAGCTTTTTCTTTTTTTCTTTTTCATTTTTCATTTCATTTTTTCCTTTTGAAGCTCTTTTTTTTTTTCTTTTTCTAACTTCCTTTCACTGAAAAACACGGGAATCAGCAATCCCGAGACAGCAAGTTCACGCTAAATGGTGACATTATCAGAACATCGCAAAAGCACAGAACACCCCTACACATAAAGTCAGTTACTCACTCCTAAACTAGCATCAGGTTCAGATGTACCGACCACTGGAGGCTCTACCTTACAATATGAGTAGCTTGCCAAAGTCAAGATCAAGCTTAATTAAGTCCAAATGAAACTTTCTACCTACTGTGTACAAGACATCCCCATGAATGCACAATTCCTCATAACATAATGAAACATCAGCTTATAAAAACTATAAATTGAGAAATGTAAGATGGAAATGATCTTTTCTTTTTGTGTTTTCGATTTTTTTTTTCAATAAAAACTAAAAATAAACTAAGAAAATTAGAAGAAAATAAACTAATGAAAAAAAGTAAAAATCTAAATGCAATCCTCAATGCAGTAAGTCCTAAATGCAAATCCTCCCCCAAGCTAAAACTTCACATTGTCCTCAATGTGCATGCAATTATAATAGAAGTGATCGGGGTTGTCGCGTACCCTAATCAAAGACAAATTACCCAGACTAGGCTAACAACAGATTAATGTAATTAGGGAAGTAAGGGGTTGATCTCGGGGAGACGGGAGATACTTGTGAATAGTTATGGTTAGAACTCTATCTTGTATGATTGGCAAATGTTGTCACTACTTAATAAATGCTATGATAACAATACAATAAAGAAAAGGATCTAGGGATCGAGGTTCACATGCTAATCAATTTAAAAGCAAAGTTGATTACGGGTTTAGAAAAATCATAGTTGTCCAAGTCTTGTAGCGGTATATTCCTCTCGGATTCGTACCAACTTTTTAATGGGTCCTAACGTCCTCTCGGCATGGTTAGGTCATTAAACTATTCTTGCCAGTCCTTTAATTTTCATCTCAACTCTCGTCCTTGAGACGAAAATTGACAAGTACAAACAATTGTTTATGGCCTTTAAACAAAGTCTATCACGAAATTCAAGCAAGAAACAGAGACAACAAAAACAATTCTACCCGGAATAAATTTATACTTATAAATTAATTAGACATGTTAATCCTTCCCCTAGAAAAAAGATTACTTATGCATGATTAACAATGAAAGGGAAACTAAGATTATAAAACTAAGAATGGTAAACATGATAAAGGAAATGTAAAAACAAGAATAAGGATTACCGAAAAGGATGAGCAAAGATTGAAATGGAATAGGAACTTGAATAGGAAAATGCAAACCCGGAAACTAGAATTCCAATTACAAGTAGAACAATTACAATTGAAGAAAACCTTAGAACTAAACTAAACTAGAGAAAACTAAAACTAAACTAAAACTAAGAAAGATGAGAGAAAGAATAAAAACTAAACTAAAGAGAGAAGTGTTGTGTATTTTGTTGTTGTTGTTGGTGTTGTTTTGTGTGTGATGCATAGGCTATTTATAGGGTTGTGAGGCTGCCTAAATGTGTCCGGATTTATGCCCATTAAACAAGCCATTAAGCCTTGCTTTAAAGAGAGGTAGATGAAGAGAAGATGCGTTCATCAGCAGACATACCCGATCGGGTTTGTGGATCCCCGATCGGGGAAGTTGCACTCTTGGTCAATTGACTTTCGTTTCATCTTCTTTTGGTACGTGACTTTATCTACCTTGACTCCATTGACTTTAGATTCGAATGGGGACGTAACTAACACCTCTTGGCCCTCATTTCCTCCCCTATTTGAGCTTGATCATGTCCCCAAGGGTTAAGGGTCGGAGCATGAGGTTTGAGACGACTTTCGTCGACGAATAGCAAAACCGTCGCAACTTGTGCATATGAGCTCGGAATGACTTGAAACTTGTTCCCTTTGACTCGGAACCTCTAGATCTTTATAGCATGCCATCTTAACCTCACGTAATCGTCCTTCTTAGCTTCTCCTTGCTCATATTTCCTTCAAATGACGGGATTTGAAGTAGAAACGACTCAATTCCTACAAATGACATTAAAGCACGAGAAATACTGCAAAGGAGAGATTAGCTTATAAAACCACTTCTTAAAGTGGATAAACCATATCAAATCGAGCTAAAATGAGGGGATAAAATCATACAAATTAACACTTATCAAGAAGCAAACCGAAAAACGGTTTGTAGCACATAAAACGGAGAAACAAGATGAAATTCTAATGGGAAAAGGGGCTAAAAAGAAAACTAAAAATGCTAAAAGTAGAATAAAGAAATAAAAGCATACAAAATGTCGAGCCTCCCCCAAGCTAGTATAAACAAGGGGAGCTTATCATCTCATCCTAAAGGCCACCAGCTACGGTCTCTCCTCTCTGAAGGAGGCGGTTCGGATGCGGATCCAGAAGCATCTGTATAGTAGGTATCATCTGCAGAATAATAACTACCACTAGAAGCAATGATCCCAGTAGGGTTGCTGGCTCCTAACGACTGGTAATCATTTACTTGGTGATCACTAAAATCACCTCTATACCCTCCAAAACTCTCGACGCCATAGTCAGTACCACAGTAATCAGGTCCGGTCTGCTGCACACCTGCATCATAAGCAGTACCATACCCCCATTCGGGCCAAGTATAGAAAGACGGGTGGGGGCCCTCAGGTCTAATCACACCTTGCCTCGCAAAGTGATCATAAATGGGGTGCAGAGCAAGCTGCTGGTCGGACTGGATTCTATTAATGGACAAGGTCAAGGCTTCAAACATGGCGGTCACGTCGCCCGTAGCATGGGTCGACTGAGAGGATGATCCTACCTCAGGGTGGTGGGATCTAATATGGACAGGGGGGGTCATTGGGGGTAATATCCCCAACAGGAAGAAAGTAAGTGAGACGGGGTAAGATAGCCTCACCCTCCTGAAGTTGAGGACGCTGCCTAAGTAATGGAATTTGGTTCACCTCAGCGATCAACTTGACCGAATCACGGCCAGCTATCCTCCAGATCATATGGGGGTGAGAGACACGAAACCAATTAAGATGAACAAAATAATCATAATCCAACCCATTTCCCATCTTGGAGGGAGGCGTAGTCAATGCCTGGAGGTCAGTGGTGGCTTGGTTAAAACCACAAACAAGTGTAGCAAGGTGAGTGATAAGACCTCTATAAACAATGGTAGTGTTCTTAGGATTAGTAGCTTTAGTCAACTGAACAGCAAAATAGTAAGGAAAACTAATCGCCCACGGTTCATCACCATCTACATTCAAGAACCCTCCTAAAATATCTAACTCTACCTGTCTCACCAAATGAGGCTCAGCTCGGCCCAAGAAGGTCCATCCCATGAATCTTTGCCAGATTCTAATGGCGGGATGATGGATGTGTTGGTGTGGGACATGGTCCCAACGAGAGACAGGGTAAGTAGAAATTGCGCTCCAAACCCGGCTAATATCAAAGCCTTCGGGAGGTGAGGTAACAGTATCCTCAATGGTGAGACCGAATTGGTCGGCAATGGTCCCTAAGTCCATACTATAGTCATCATTAAACAATCGAAACCGGACTTGAGGCATAGAGTTTCTATTCCTAGATCTTTGCAACTCAAATGAGCTCAAGAATTCAAGGGTCAATTGAGGGTAGGTCTTATAACTAAAGTTCATACTAGCATTCATTCCTAGACCCCTAAATAACACCTTGACATGCTCATAAAGTTTCATGTGTCTTAAAGAAGAAACATTAAGGAATTTTGTAGCTCTCATACCCTTGCTTTTGATGATAAACCATTTTTGCCATTGCTTGTTTGAACTAAACTCTACATCCGGAAAGTCGGGATCATGCATAGCACCTTGTCCCTCTTGATCTCCGGTTTGATTTTCAGCTTCTACCATTTCTATGTTTTCTTCATGGGCTCTACTACTTTCTCCTTGGTTGGAGGTTCTTGCCCTCTTTGATCTCCTTATTGTAGGTGCCATTTGCTAAAAGAAACTAGTATTAGAACACTTCATTATAAACACAAATTGATAGCATAAGTGTTATAATACTAGGCTTTCAAGTACAAATTCAAGTAAAACATAATTGAAACATTATCATGCTACTTTTGAGCACAAATTTATGTTTTTAAGCATAACAATATTTCACTTAAATTTTGAGCAACATTACACTTGAATCATGAGCTATGGGCACTACTTAAAGATACTAATGCTAAAACAACACAATAAGAACATAGGTTCAAATTATAGAGCATGAATTCAAGCATTATACTACCATTTAAGCATGAGTGTTTAGCATAAAGTAAAGATGAGTATCCTAATTGGCATATGAGCATTCAAATCATAGTAAGCTTACAAATTAATCACTAAAATTCACTCTATATCATGTAAGAAGCATTAGAAATCCAATTTAAACAAGTTTTTCAAGTGACATCAAAAACCCCCAAATTAGGGTTAGGGTTTGTTCATATTGGATTTCTGAAAAATAGAGAGATTGAAGTAACTAAAGTGGAAGTAACTTACTTGATAATGCTTAGGTGTTGCCTTGGATGAACTATAGTGACAAATTTTGCAAGAAAAGACTAAGAAATGGAGGTTTTTGAGAGATTTTGAGCTTTGAAGTTGAAGAACACGGGAATATGGCAGCAAGCAAAGGGTAGCAAGTTGGTTTTATAGAAGAAAATAAGACGACTACGAAGCAGACAACTTACTCGATCGGGTACACATCAATCCGATCGGGTGTGACACCCTCAAATTTGCGGAAGGAAAAAAATAATTTAAATACATAATGAAGGTGTCTGAAATAAAAATGGTCATTACAATACGGGAATAATATTCTACAAAAGAAATATACAAGACGGGAGACATATCTCACGTATAAATACGGAAATAAAAGAGTGTATAATAATATACAAACTATGAACCGAATATAGGTCCAAGGTAAATACTTCGCTCGCTAGCTCGTCAATGTACCCCAAATATGCATTCACCACCTGTTCGACCGCATTAAATATAACCACGGAAGCCACAGTCAGTGGGGAGTAACTCCGAGTTCTCCCAGCCACGAAATGTCGAGTTTAATTAAACGTGAATAACATAAAAGCAATGTATATGGGAAATACAAAACTTGAACATATAAGATATGCTTTTCATGTTATGAAACAATTAACTAACATATAACCTAGCATATGAAAGCTATCATGTGAAACCGATAATAAAATATAACCAGAGG
>JAIUZE010025939.1:0-15983 GCA_022085475.1 Heliosperma pusillum | reverse complement strand
AACGGGGAGGTATCCTACTGCTTAAATGCATGTGTTAGTGGGCATACGACGACGTTGTTGGGAGTTGAACGCTATGCGTTGATCGACCCGGCCGTCAAATGTTGTGTAATTGCGAGGTGGTGTTATTTGCATGTAGCGTACCGCTTGTTATGTGGCTTGAGCTCTTTTCCGCCTCTTTCGTGAATTGATCTACCGAATTTGGGGTACTCGGCGTGTATTTTTGTAAGACCGAGTCTTGGATGCGAAACGTCATCGCATGTCGAATCGGAAAATGTGATTCAGAGAATCTGGCCAGGTTTAGATTAGGAGCCGTTTAATTATCGTTCCTACCAGGAGGAAATTAGTCTACATATACGAAATGGATTGGATCGTGTATGCGTTCAGGGAAGGTTTTACTCCCGTGGATGCCCATAATCATACTTGCCATGTACACGATGCTACTGCGTTTCATTTACCGTGAGAGAGGTCGTCTTGTCGTCTTCTTTGATTGCGTGATTTCATGATATTATTCATGATCATTGCATGATTGGGCACCGTCGTCTTTGATTGCGTGATTTCATGATATTATTCATGGTCATTGCATGATTGGGCACCGTCAATGTCTTGGTTCGTGAATGGATGATAATATGTTGGATTTGTTGTGATCATTGCATGACTTGACATGGTTTGTTTGTCGAGTCTCAATCTTATCAAACTTATACCGCTAACGGTGAGATGCAAGCCCTAGTGAGCGTATTCGGTTGCCTAAGAGTGTCTTCCCCGAGTCTTTGAATAACATGATGGATTCGGATTGTATTCCATATGCTCTTATCATTATCTATAGAATTGCCTATCTATTCTTATCGTATCTCACATGTATATCTATATATGCATGCTTTACTTTTGTATTTCCTTATATGTACGTTTAATGTGATATGGCTGGGAGAACCCGGAGTTACTCCCCACTGATTGTGGCGTTCATGTTTTTCATGAATGAACAGGTTGCTTGCATGGATGGCTTTTTGCTTATGCTATTTTGGGGTTCAGGTGTGAGTTAGCGGGCGTTGTCCCTGGATGAAACACCTCTAGACGTTGTTTAGCTAATTGCTAATTACTTTGTCTTTTGTTAACAATTTGAGAGACTACGTCTCTTGTGGTATTTTTATTTAGTTTGTAATATTTTGACACTTCTCGTATTTTTCCATCTTGCATGTATAAAGTTTTTTTTTATACCGTATTTCCGCAGTTTACTTCACATGCTTGTATGTTTTATATTTCCGCATTCGCGAGGGTTGTCAAAACTTTCCAGCGTTGCATGACTAGTATTTTTTCCGATTTTGTTGAGACTATCATGGAAGTATTCATGGACGACTTTAGCGTCTATGGCATTTCCTTCGATAATTGTTTGACAAATCTGTCGAAAGTGCTAAAACGCTGTGAAGAAGTCGACCTTGTTCTCAATTGGGAAAAGTGTCACTTCATGGTGAACGAAGGTGTAGTTTTAGGACACATCATTTCCTGAAAGAGGTATTGAAGTGGATCGAGCTAAGATCCAAGTTATTGAACAACTGCCACCACCTGCTAATGTAAAAGGAATCAGGAGTTTCCTTGGCCACGCCGGTTTCTACCGACGGTTTATTAAAGATTTTTCTAAAATAGCCAAGCCCCTGACTGAGCTCCTTTTTAAGGATGCGCCTTTTAATTTCACGAAGGAATGCCTTGAGGCATTCAACAAAATCAAACGCGCTCTAATCACCGCACCTATAATCCAGTCACCTGATTGGAATCTTCCATTTGAGCTTATGTGCGATGCGAGTGATTACGCCGTTGGAGTTGTTTTAGGGCAAAGAAAGGAAAAGTTCCTTCATGCAATTTATTATGCTAGTAAAACATTAGATCCTGCCCAAATAAACTATGCCACCATTGAGAAAGAACTTCTTGCCATTGTCTACGCCTTATACAAATTCCGTTCTTACCTTATCGGATCGAAAGTCATTGTTTACACTGACCATGCTGCTTTGAAATATCTGCTTTCAAAGAAAGAGGCAAAACCTCGACTTATCCGATGGATCTTACTCCTTCAAGAGTTTGATCTAGAGATCCGGGATAAGAAAGGAGCAGAAAATGTAGTCGCTGACCATCTTTCAAGGATAAGAGTAACTGAAATAGGATTGCCAACACCAATTAATGATTCGTTTGCTGATGATTCATTAATGGCGATTACTGACTCTTCTCCTTGGTATGCTGATATGGCCAATTTTCTTGTCAGTCGACAGCTACCTTCTGACCTTTCTTATAACCAAAGGAAACGATTTTTGCATGATGCAAAATTCTTCGTTTGGGACGATCCTTATCTTTTTAAGCAGTGTTCTGATGGTCTTTATAGACGATGTATCCCCCAGTGGGAAGTTAAAGGAGTTTTAGAAGGATGCCACTCATCTGCTTATGGTGGTCATCATGGTCCGTCCAAGACCGTAGCCAAAGTCTTACAATCCGGGTTTTTTTGGCCCTCGATGTTTAAAGATTCAAAAGACTTTGTTATGGCTTGTGACGCTTGTAAACGAATGGGTCAGATATCCAAGAGACATGAAATGCTTCAAAACGGCATATTAGAAGTTGAAATATTCGATGTCTGGGGTATTGACTATCAAGGACCATTCCCTTTTTCTAACAGAAATCGTTACATCTTAGTCGCTGTTGACTATGTTTCTAAATGGGTAGAAGCAATTGCCACTCCCACCAATGATGCTAGAGCTGTGATACGGCTATTTAAAAAGATCATATTTCCATGTTTTGGTGTACCCAGAGCCGTGATTAGTGATCGAGGAACTCATTTTGGAGAGAAGCAGTTTGATACTCTGCTTGCTAAATATGGTGTGTATCACAGACGAGGATTAGCCTACCACCCTCAGACCAGCGGTCAAGTAGAAGTCTCAAATAGAGAGTTGAAAACGATTCTCCAGAAAGTAGTCTCAAGATCTAGAACTGATTGGAGTAATAACCTCGATGACACCTTGTGGGCTTATCGCACAGCTTTCAAAACCCCGATTAGAACATCTCCTTATCGATTGGTTTATGGAAAGGCCTGTCATCTTCCTGTCGAGTTAGAGTATAAAGCTTACTGGGCTATCAAAGATGTGACACCCTCGAATTTGCGGAATGATAAGCAAGTAATTTAAATAAATAAAAGATGAGAATACGTTTTTAATAGGTTCACTTTAGTGAAAATCGGTAAATTTTAAAACCGGAACCTACAATTAAATATATTCATCATAACAAAGGTGTCTTAAAGAAAAAGGTTCATAACAAAAAGGAAATAATATTATACATAAGAAGTATCTAAAACGGGAGACATATCTCCCTAATAAATACGGAAATAAAAGAGTGTATTAAATAATACAATCCTAAGAACCGAATATAGGTCCAAGGTAATTCTTCACTCGCTAGCTCGTCAATGTACCCAATGTATGCATCACAAACCTGCCAACCGCATTAAATATAAACACGGAAGCCACAGTCAGTGGGGAGTAACTCCGAGTTCTCCCAGCCACGAAATGTCGAGTTTAATAAAACATGAATAACATAAAAGAGATGTATATGGAAAATACAAAGCCTTAACATATACGATATGCTTTTCATGTTATGAAACAAATAACTAACATATAACCTAGCATATGAAGGTTAAGCTACTCATGCAAGCTATCATGTGAATCAGTTAACAACCTATACCACGAGGTAGGGAAGCTAGTATTTCAGCTCAGAGGTTACATTTAAAACATGGCCTGGATACAACTCAACCCTAATCATGCAAACTATCATGTGAATCAGTTAACAACCGGTAATCCAAACTCTATCAACTGTAGCCGGCTTGCATCTCACCTTCTACGATTCATAGAATCATCAAACATGAAAGACCAATACGTCTAGAAACAGGCATAAGTTCTTAGCCCAGTCAATAGTCGACTTCTGTAACTCAAGGCTATACCACAAGGTAGGATAAACATCCTAGTCCTAGACTGATCAGACCTAGCGACAACAGCTAACCCATTCCCTGTCTCATGACCAAAAGTACATGAGAATCTCTACTAGGAGACCCCTAAGCAGAGTTGGCTAGTACTTAAGCTGGCTCCATTCCCAAAGTGGAAGCAATTAGGCAGCCATGCCCCGGCTTGGTATCAAAATCCCAGGCCAGTGACACAAAAGCTATCAAGCTGTGAACTATATACTCGTTAAAGATAGTAAGGCCTATCAATGTCATGGTCCAAGGTACTCATCTAGAATGAGAATGGTCAACACGCCATATAATCATAATTCTCTATGGGTACTTAGTCAACACGACATATATCATACAATTAAACAGTCACGGGAAAAACTTCCTATCATGTGACTAATTGCATATAAATCATATTCAAATATCATATCGCCTCATATCTACAAAGGCTCCTTCATTCATTCATTGGCTCATTCATTCATTCATAAAATAAAACCTTACTTGAAGACAAATCCCCGACCCGAGTCCCGCGACGGGTCATCAGTCAAAACGGGGCTGACTAGATCATAGTTTGACCAAACCCGTTTGGTCAAACCGGCTAGAAACAGAGTCTTAGTCATTTAGGCTTGAACATAAGAACATCATATTCATTTCATGCTATTTTATTCTAATTTCTAACATGTGAATTATTAATTCTTACGAAACCCGCTTGACTTAAAGGATATCAAATTAAACTACAATCTCATGCTATAATTTCTAACATGTGAGAAATAATAATATTATGAAAACCGTTTAATTAAATAATTTACTTATTAAAATTTCCCACTTGCTAAATATTACAAAACATGATATAATAATAACACTAAACTCAAAAACCGTCACAAGCCCAAAGGAGGGCTCACGGTCATGGGCTGGACCGGGCCTGGACTGGGCCCACGGGCTGGTTTGGGCCTGTTTTGGTCAACCATTTCTAAAATCGTTTCTTAATATTTCCCGCATGCTTAACATATTTAAAACCCGTCAAAACAACAACAAAACAATCAAGTATCGACACAAGCCCAAAGGGCCAATAACGGACCAACCCAGACCGGGGCCTGAACCGGGCCTTTTTTCAGCCACCACTCACGGCCACCACTCACGGCCACCACCAACAACAACCCCAAATTTATTTCTAACATGTTTTAATTAACAACCATCCATTTTAACATCCAATTCAACCATCATTCATACAAAAATTATGATTATGAACAAATCATCCAACATGTCAAAAATACTAAATATGTTAAATATTCATAAAACTTAATAATAATAACAACCTAGCATGTTACTACTTAAAACCATAAATAACAAAAACAAAAGTAAAAACAAAAGTATGTGACATTAATTCGTCGAGTAACTCGGTAATCGTTACCTTAGCTAGCACAAAACCAAATAGCACCAAAATAAGACCTAAAAACCCGTCTACTAATCTTCTTCTAAAATATACGAGTCACCAAACTCGTCTTCATAATCTTCTCCTATAAGAAATGACAAAAATAACATTATTAGAATTAAAACTTGATTTCAACAATTAAAGTGTTGAAAACGATTTTGTCGGAATTGAAAATGAAACGTACACGGAGATGAAGAGCGGAGAGGAGACTTTAGAAATATAATTTAGAACGGATTAGGCCAAGTAACGAAGGTTTTGTGACGATTTTGATCAAGAACGATCAAGAACACGAAGAACGATTATGATTATATTAAAGAAGGTATTAAGTAGATATTAAGTTGATTTAATGAAAAATAAAAAGATAAGTAGTGAGTAAGAGGGGAGTTGGGCCGTGTAATATAGAGGTTTAACGGGAGTCGGGTTTTGAACTTGTTGTTACGGAATTGACTCGGGTTTTATAAGTATATTATGGTAAATATCTAGATATTATTAGATATTATGTTAGTTTAATCAAATACCTAGATATTATTAGATATTATGTTAGTTTAATCAAAAGAAAGGCAAATATCTAATCCTAAGAGAAGAGGGAGAGCCGTGTGGAGGAGGAAGAAGTCGGGTCTGTTTTTAAGCGATTTGTTGCGGAATTTAAGTTGACAGACCGATAAAGTTACAAATATCTTAGATATTTGTATTAGTTTAATCTAAAGAAATCAAAAGCCTTAAAATGAGGGAAAAAGCTGATTTGGGCGTGTGGCACATGTAGGAGTCGGGTTTTGGGTTTGTTTCGGGACTTAAGTTGACTCGGGAATAGTTAAATGAAGTTCGGGTTTAAACCGCGTAACCTACTCTTTAATTCCAAATAAATTCAAAATAATTATATTAAATTATCATAAATTCGAATAAATCGTAATAAATTAAAATAAATTAAATTTATTACTTTTCAAATATAATTTCGGTCTTTCAAATTACGGGTTGTTACAAAAGAACTCAACTTAGACATTAAGCTTAGCGCTGATAGACGACTTTTGCAACTCAATGAGCTAGAGGAACTTCGTTTGCAAGCTTATGAGAACTCTAGGATTTATCAAGAGAAAACGAAGCGTTGGCACGACAAGAGGATAATTAAGAAAGAATTTAATGTCGGTGACCAAGTACTTCTTTTCAACTCTCGTCTGAAAATTTTTCCAGGAAAACTTCGATCCCGATGGTCTGGACCATTCACGCTCACATATGTGAGTAAGTACGGCTATGTGGAACTCATGACTAGCAATGGTGAGAAATTCAAAGTTAATGGACACAGACTGAAACTTTACTATAGCAATTCTATCATCGGATGTTTAGATATTGTCTATACGGAGCGTCCATTACAGACCCATTGATTTTATAGAAAAATTCGTCGAGCAGGACGTTAAACAAGCGCTTCTCGGGAGGCAACTCGTGTTTTCCCTTTTTGCATTTTTATTTTTCCCTTTTACGTTGTTTTGTTAGATTTCTTTGCAGATGAAAGAGTTTTTGAAGAATCTCTGACGACCTTCCTTGTCAAGTCCAAAAGGCTAGCTTGGGGGAGTCCGCGCTGGCTAGTACGCTTCATTCTTCTTTCATTTTTCCTTTCTTCCCATTAAGCATCTCATTGCATATTTGGTTTTTGTGCTCACATTGAGGACAATGTGATGTTTAGCTTGGGGGAGGGATTGCATTTTCCCATTTTTGCATTTTAGTTATATTTTTCAAATTTTGAATAAGAAAGAGAAGATTTTAGAGAGAACTTTGAACACAATTGAATGCTTTTCATGCTTTGCTTGCTTATCTGTTACGCTATCATGTTACATTTTCCAAAACTTAGAGCTTTCAAAAGATAATGATTCAATATTCATTGAATTTTGCATACATGGGGAAGTCTTGTACACAGTAGGCATGGATTGAATCTATAGATGAGTACGCTTGATCTTGACATTTGGCAGACTACATATGTTGTAAGGTAGAACCTCCTTAGACTGGTACATCCATACCCAGTCTCATCTAGGTGTGTGTAGTTCTCCTTGTGATGTGTGTCATGTCAAAACGTATAAGTATGGTTCTCATTTCATTTCTATAAGCATTGCATTCATGATTTACTAAGATTTGAAGCCTTTTTCACTTTAATTTACCCCTCAAAATTAGCCCCTTCATACAAATGCTTCACAAAATAATAGCTACATATAAAAACTGCCTACCTTTTGAGCTAGTAGCTAGACTATGGTGTATGGGTGCTCTTTTGAGAAGATTTGTTCTTATCTGTCAAAGTGAATTTGGAAGAACGAAAAGTTCAAGAAGTGAAGTTGTGTTCAGAAAAAGAAAAGCAAAAAAAAAAATAGAAAAAATTCGAAAAAGAAAAGAAAAAGAAATAAGTGAAGAAGTTGTGAGTATCTCCTCAAAATGTCAAAATCAATAGAAGGAGTTTACCCTTGTGTTCCGTGTGTAATAAGCCAATCTGTTGTTTCTGGCTTTGCTAATTGTCTTGTGGGAATTAATCGAAAGTTTGGATTGAGTATCCATTTATCACTGGTCAGTTGCTAGCTCATTCTAACCTTCACATGACCATAACTATTTGTCCACCTTTCACCCATTTCCCAAAGCCTTCTTCTCATTTTTCGGCTTCTTTTCTATGTGCATTGTGATCTTTGACTTGTGTTTTGAATTGCTTACCATATTAGACTGCGGACACATTTTCATAAGTCGTAGATAGGTGAGTGTCTCAATAACATTTACACATAAAGAAATCACCTTTTTACATACATGAGTGTTCGAGTGTGCCGTGAGAGTCCATTTGTCAAAATATCATGCAAGAGCCGAAATTCTATAGTGAAATTCCTTGTGCTACGCCGTTATGTAAATCTAAGCCATGTTTATGTATCATTCTTGCCCACGTTGTTTTGGGTTATGATTCATTATGTTTTCAAAGCTTAATGCTGAGATTTGTTTCTTGATGGTATAATAGCCAATGCTTGCAACCTTGTCCTGGTATTGTTTGTTATATTTGCTTGAGGACAAGCAAAGGTTTAGCTTGGGGGAGTTTGATAAGTGAATATTTGTATGGTTTTAACCCCCAATTTAGCTCGGTTTTGTATGTCATTTGTGCTTTGTTAAGCCATTTTATGAGCTAATATCGTCTTCTAGGCGAATTCCTGTGTTCTAACCTGTTTTGTAGGGAAAGTGACGTTTCTACGCCTTTTTTCTATATTCCCGAGCATTTGCCTAGAACCCGACGATTCGAAGAAGCAAGCTTGACCATGTGTAAAGCATTTCAAGAAGGTTCACTATCTTAAGAGAGGGAAGAAGCAAAGACGGTTTCGTAGTTGTCGGAAGACCAATCAATTAGACGGGAGAATTCATCGCTTTACATCATACCCTAGCAACAAACCCGATTGTAGAGTCAAGGGGGATGTTGGAAGTCGAGTCAAGCAAAGGAAGATGAAGCGTTAGTCAAGAGCTTCCAGAAGACGACTTACCCGATCGGGTAAGTGTGTACCCGATCGGGGATGTGTGATGCTCCAAGCATTGCGGCTCCTTCTTCCTAAATTTGCCCTATGTATTTAATGCCCGACCTCTTATCCACGAAACCCTAATACTATAAATAGATGCTCTAGCCTCACAACAACACACACTCTCATACAATCCATCTTACATAATCTAATCTTATATTTCTCTTTAGTTTTAGTCTTTCTAGTTTAGATTCTCTTCTACTTTTGTCTTTTGTTTCTAGTTTATTTCTGTCCATTTCCTATCAAAACATTAGCTTAGTTCAATAAGAATTTCAATCTTTGTATCTACTTTGTTGGGTTCAAGAGTTGTAATTCAAAGTACGGTATTTCTATGCGAGGGATTTCTATTATTGTTATCGCTTTCATCGTTGATCGTCACCTAGGTATTCCTAATTTATCCTTTGCTTATTGTTCTTTATTGCTTTCCATTTGATTATCATTTTCTATTTCATTAGATTCATTTTCATGTTGTTATAATCATAGTTTCATTTCTTAGATTGTCATATAGCGTCGTTATTATCGCCACATAGAGAGAGTCTAAATTATTGTCAAAATCAACTAAATATGTTTATCTTAACTTTCATTGTTAATAACAACATAATCATGAGTGAGTAGTCACCTTTCTAGGGTGTAGGATAGCCATGTTAGATTGATTAAAAGATGATAATTGGACAAAAGAAATTGTGCTTTTAAAACATTGTGTCTATGCATGTTTGGACTTTAACGATAGTTGACGATTCTTGATCACAATCATTGACTAGTGTGGAATTCTTTTCCAAGGTAGATATACAGGAATTGAATAGACAAAGCGTGACATAGTGGATTAAGACCTAGTAAATCGCACTAAAAGCCTGCTAGACCATCTGATCTATGATTGTAATGAACACACCATTCTTACGAACGCTCAATGAATTATTTGCATATCCTAAATCCAATTTCATCAATATGTCAATCTACATGTGTGAACCTATTTCCCTAGATGCTTTTCATTATTGTTAATTTATCATTTGCTTTATCGTTTTCATTTCAATTTGTTTTTATTTTGTTTTTTTATTCGTTAGTTTAGACATCACAAAATCCAAAACCCAGAAAATCATTAGATAAAACTCAATTGTGAGACGATTCACAATCCATAGGAAACACCATCTCCCTGAGGATCGACCCCTACTTCCCTAATTACATTAATTTGTTATTAGCCTAGTCTGGGTAATTTATCTTTGTATCGGGCTTGCGACAGGCACGATCAAATTTTGGCGCCGTTGCCGGGGAGCACGGTTTATTTTTCCTTTTCTTGTGATTTTAATCACGATTAGTTTTATCTAGTCTTTAGGAACTCAAATTCCTTTAGACCTCTCTTGATTTTTCATCTTAAGTTTTCTATCTTATGCCCAGATCTTCTAGACTAGGGACCCCTATTCCTTTAGACCCCGAACTAGAAAGAACTTTGCGTAGGAAATTAAAGCTATTCAACGAAATTTCAAAAGCTTCTACTATTTCAAGTTTAGATCGTATTCGTGAGATATACTCGGATATCTTACCTAATCTTGAAGGAGAAGAAGATCCATTTTCCTCTCCATTTCAAAAAATCAATCAACTTTCAACCAACATTCCATCTTCATTTTCACAAGCAAAAATGGTTCGACTTTCCGACCATTCTAAACCCACTGCAGATACACTTCCAAAGGGTATCGCTACACCTCAAATTACAGCCCAAAACTTCGAAATAAAACCTGCCTTCATCAATCTAAGAGAAAGAAATCAATTTGGTGGCAATGCCACAGAAGATCCTAACCTTCATATCCAAAACTTCTGTGACTATTGCTCCACGATTAGACAAACTGGAGTATCCCAAGAACAGATTAGGGAGATGCTCTTTCCCTTCTCTTTAAGAGGAAAGGCAAAACTCTTGATCAATAGTCTTGACCGAGTCGCCTTAGGAATAGTCGACTGGGATGGTCTAGCTCTTGCTTTCTATCAAAAGTACTTCCCACCAGAACGAACCGCACTCTTACGAAGTCAAATTACTGGATTCCGTCAGAGAGGCGACGAAAGCTTTTATGAGGCATGGGAAAGGTACAAGGAATTACAAAGAGAATGCCCTCATCATGGCCTTGATTCATGGTTCCTAGCTATCACATTCTACAACGGTTGTTGTGGCGAATCGCGTCGTATCCTCGACTCCGCTAACAATGGTCGTTTCGATCAAATCGATGTAGAGATAGCTACTGCGACTATCGAGTCAATGGTAATCCACGATTCTCAGTATAGCAACTCGCGTGCTATACCAGTCAAAGCCAAGCAGGATGATTCTAGTAAAGTAGCACTCCTGGAAGCCCAATTAGCCCTTCTGCAGCAACAAGTAGGAAGCTCTTCCCAATTGAAGGAGCATATCAACGTCACTAACCACGTAGTGGTATGTGAGACATGTGGTATTGGAGGGCATAATTTTCAAGAATGTAGAAGTTCAATAGAGCAAGTCAATGCCTATCAAGGATATAGGCAAGGCAACGCTTTCTCGAACTTTTATAACGAAAACACAAAAAACCACCCGTTTTTGTCCTACAAAAGTACCAACGTTCAAAATCCCCACCAAAAAACTCAACAACCATTCATACCACACCAAAAAAAGCCTTACAATCCACCTGGTTTTCAAAACCAGAGACCTTCATTCCAACCTAACTTCAATCAACCATAACAAAATCAACCTCAACACCAACCACCTCAAATTCAAGGCCAACCAAATGACTCAAGCTTGAGCAAAATTGAATCCATGCTTCTGCAAGTTGTTCAAAAACAGGATTCAATGTTTGGTCAATTTCAAAAGAGTGATCAAGCTACAGATGCTGCCATCAAGATGCTTGAAACTCAAATGGCCCAATTGGCTACCTCTATTACCCAAAGAAAACAAGGTCAACTCCCACCTCATGGTGAACAACCGAGGGACACCGCAAATGCTATCACCCTTAGGAGTGGTACGACTTATACGGAACCTCAGCAATCCAAAGAATCAGTAGTTGAGCCTTCACCAGTAGAAAGCCAAAAAGAAACCCAACCATCCACCGCTAAGGAAGCGGAAGACAAATCTGAAAAGAAGGATGAACTTGAAAGGGAACCCATCAAAATTCAAGTTCCATTCCCCCAACGTTTGAGGAGAAATCATAAGGAAACCCAATTCGGTAAATTCATGGAAGTTGTCAAAAACCTCCAAGTAACGGTTCCCTTCACTGAATTAATCACTCAAATCCCTTCTTACACGAAATTTATGAAGGATATCTTAACAAAGAAGAGGACTTTAGATGATGTTGAAATCATCGCATTCACCGCTGAATGCAGTGCGTTATTGCAAAATAAGTCTCCTCCTAAGTTAAAGGATCCTGGTAGTTTCTCTATACGTTGCACTATAGGCACCTACACTATTGATAAAGCTTTATGCGATCTAGGTGCTAGTGTGAGCGTTATGCCCTATTCCATTTGCGAAAAATTGAATATGGGAATTCTAAAATGCACAAGTATCCCCTTCAAATGGCAGATCGTTCTCTAAAACAACCTATGGGAGTTTTGGAAGATGTACCTGTTAGAGTAGGAAAGCTTTTCATTCCGGTCGATTTTATAGTATTAGATATGGCAGAAGATTCGCAAATCCCTATCATTCTAGGAAGGCCATTTCTACACACTGCGGGAGCAGTAATCGATGTCAAGAATGGAAAATTGACATTAGAAGTAGGTGATGAGAAGGTCACCTACAACTTAAACAGTGCAATGAAGAGCCCTATGCTTGAAAAGCCTTGCTGTTTTCTTGACATTGTCGACTCAATCATTGATGCATCTCTGTATCCATCAATAATTGAGGATCCTTTAGAAGCAATTTTATTGTTAGAGGATATTTCTGAGAATGACAATTTTGAGATCAGTGTACTGGAAAGGGACTTGACTGGTAAAGAGATACCGTCTGAAGAAGTTGAGGAGTTTATAAGCTTAATTGATGCTCCTGCTAAGGCAGAAGTATATAAACCTGAACTTAAACCTCTTCCTTCGAATCTAAAATATGCTTTTTTAGATGAGTCTGAATTTTGCCCGGTCATAGTGAGTGCTCTTTAAATGAAAATCAGTTAAACTCACTATTGACTATCTTGAGAAAACATAAGAAGGCAATAGGTTATAAACTTGAAGACCTCACAGGCATAAGCCCAGATTTTTGCATGCATAGAATTAACTTAGAAGAAGGTCAAAAACCTTGTGTTCAAGGTCAACGCCGTCTTAACCCAAACATGCAAGAAGTAGTTAAAGCTGAAGTTATGAAATTGCTAGATGCTGGCATAATCTATGCAATCTCTGACTCAAAATAGGTTAGCCCTGTCCAAGTTGTTCCCAAGAAAGGAGGAACAACAGTAGTCAAAAATGAAAAGAATGAGCTCATCCCCACAAGGATTGTGACGGGATGGCGTATGTGCATTGACTACAGGAAGTTGAATCAATCAACTAGAAAAGATCACTATCCTCTGCCCTTCATTGATCAAATGCTAGAGAGGTTAGCTTGCCACAAATATTTCTGTTATTTAGATGGTTACTCAGGATTTTTCCAAATTCCTATCCACCCTGAGGAACAAGAGAAAACCACCTTCACCTGTCCCTATGGCACTTTTGCTTATCGTCGAATGCCATTTGGCTTGTGTAATGCACCTGAAACTTTCCAGCGTTGCATGACTAGTATTTTTTCCGATTTTGTTGAGACTATCATGGAAGTATTCATGGACGACTTTAGCGTCTATGGCATTTCCTTCGATAATTGTTTGACAAATCTGTCGAAAGTGCTAAAACGCTGTGAAGAAGTCGACCTTGTTCTACATTGGGAAAAGTGTCACTTCATGGTGAACGAAGGTGTAGTTTTAGGACACATCATTTCTAAAAGAGGTATTGAAGTGGATCGAGCTAAGATCCAAGTTATTGAACAACTGCCACCACCTGCTAATGTAAAAGGAATCAGGAATTTCCTTGGCCACGCCGGTTTCAACCGACGGTTTATTAAAGATTTTTCTAAAATAGCCAAGCCCCTGACTGAGCTCCTTTTTAAGGATGCGCCTTTTAATTTCACGAAGGAATGCCTTGAGGCATTCAACAAAATCAAACGCGCTTTAATCACCGCACCTATAATCCAGTCACCTGATTGGAATCTTCCATTTGAGCTTATGTGCGATGCGAGTGATTACGCCGTTGGAGTTGTTTTAGGGCAAAGAAAGGAAAAGTTCCTTCATGCAATTTATTATGCTAGTAAAACATTAGATCCTGCCCAAATAAACTATGCCACCACTGAAAAAGAACTTCTTGCCATTGTCTACGCCTTATACAAATTCCGTTCTTACCTTATCGGATCGAAAGTCATTGTTTACACTGACCATGCTGCTTTGAAATATCTGCTTTCAAAGAAAGAGGCAAAACCTCGACTTATCCGATGGATCTTACTCCTTCAAGAGTTTGATCTAGAGATCCGGGATAAGAAAGGAGCAGAAAATGTAGTCGCTGACCATCTTTCAAGGATAAGAGTAACTGAAATAGGATTGCCAACACCAATTAATGACTCGTTTGCTGATGATTCATTAATGGCGATTACTGACTCTTCTCCTTGGTATGCTGATATGGCCAATTTTCTTGTCAGTCGACAGCTACCTTCTGACCTTTCTTATAACCAAAGGAAACGATTTTTGCATGATGCAAAATTCTTCGTTTGGGATGACCCTTATCTTTTCAAGCAGTGTTCTGATGGTCTTTATAGACGATGTATCCCCCAGTGGGAAGTTAAAGGAGTTTTAGAAGGATGCCACTCATCTGCTTATGGTGGTCATCATGGTCCGTCCAAGACCGTAGCCAAAGTCTTACAATCCGGGTTTTTTTGGCCCTCGATGTTTAAAGATTCAAAAGACTTTGTTATGGCTTGTGACGCTTGTCAACGAATGGGTCAGATATCCAAGAGACATGAAATGCTTCAAAACGGCATATTAGAAGTTGAAATATTCGATGTCTGGGGTATTGACTATCAAGGACCATTCCCTTTTTCTAACGGAAATCGTTACATCTTAGTCGCTGTTGACTATGTTTCTAAATGGGTAGAAACAATTGCCACTCCCACCAATGATGCTAGAGCTGTGATACGGCTATTTAAGAAGATCATCTTTCCACGTTTTGGTGTACCCAAAGCCGTGATTAGTGATCGAGGAACTCATTTTGGAGAGAAGCAGTTAGATACTCTGCTTGCTAAATATGGTGTGTATCACAGACGAGGATTAGCCTACCATCCTCAGACCAGCGGTCAAGTGGAAGTCTCAAATAGAGAGTTGAAAACAATTCTTCAGAAAGTAGTCTCAAGATCTAGAACTGATTGGAGTAATAAGCTCGATGACACCTTATGGGCTTATCGCACAGCTTTCAAACCCCCGATTGGAACATCTCCTTATCGATTGGTTTATGGAAAGGCCTGTCATCTTCCTGTCGAGTTAGAGTATAAAGCTTACTGGGCTATCAAAGAACTCAACTTAGACACTAAGCTTAGCGCTGATAGACGACTTTTGCAACTCAATGAGCTAGAGGAATTTCGTTTGCAAGCTTATGAGAATTCTAGGATCTACAAAGAGAAAACGAAGCGTTGGCACGACAAGAGGATAATTAGAAAAGAATTTAATGTCGGTGACCAAGTACTTCTTTTCAACTCCCGTCTGAAAATTTTTCCGGGAAAACATCGATCACGATGGTCTGGACCATTCACTGTCATATATTTTAGCAAGTACAGCTATGTGGAACTAATAACTAGCACTGGTGAGAAATTCAAAGTCAATGGACACAGAATGAAACTTTACTATAGCAATTATATCATCGAATGTTTAGATATTGTCTATACGGAGCGTCCATCCCCAACCTAATGATTTCTTCGAAGAATTCGTCGAGCAGGACGTTAAACAAGCGCTTCTCGGGAGACAACCCGTGTTTTCCTTTTTGCATTCTTCTTTTTGCTTTTTCCCTTTTACGTTGTTTTGTTAGATTTCTTTGCAGATGAAAGAGTTTTTGAAGA
>JAIUZE010025938.1:0-17679 GCA_022085475.1 Heliosperma pusillum | reverse complement strand
TAGTAAAAAAGTGATACAAATTATAAAATTTCACCAAGAGTATCAACATCAGAATTTAAAATGTACAAAAAAATTTCATGACCATAAATGGACGTTTCAATTTTATGAACATTATAATCTAATATTATCGACTTTTATCGTATAAAAATCAATGAACATGCAATACATAAGTAAAAGTCACGAAATTTTACATACAATATGTAAGAAATTCATGTGAGATCATATTAAAAGTTCATGGCCAGAATCAACATGCAACTATTTTTAGTTAACTTTTTAACTCATTAATAAAATGCATGTTAACGCCGGTTTAAAACGCCAAAAAATTAAAAATAAATAAGCAATTAATCCCTAAAAACACGAAATTTAACCAAAAACATTTTGAGGTCAGTAGGTATACATGCACCAAAAGTTTTCGTCAGAATCGTATTTTAACTCAAAATCTTTGATTTATTAGTTATCTTATAACTTTAATAAAAATGTCCAAAATGAACATGCATGCTACAAGCTAGCTCTGATACCAATTGAAAGTCCATAGACCTTAATTAGACTCCTCTAATTATTTACTACATTACTTTTTAATTTAGTTTATAATGATCTATGTAACATGCATGCAAATATAAAGACATTTACATAAGAGAAGAAATTTCCTCACATTGATATGGAAAATATAAGGGCACAACAAGAACTCCTTCTTGTTGTTCTTGAGCTAATAATATGGATGAATACAAATTAAATCCCCAAAATAAGAAGATCTCCTCTAAGTTGCACCAAGATTAACCCAAATAATCTACCCTTATTATTAACTAGATAATAAGATAGATATTATTCTACTAATATTATGACTATATTACTACACTAGTAATACTTAGTAAATATTAGTGTGTGAGAGTTTTAGTAAGAATATGAGGTTTTGAGAGAAGTAAGAAAACAAAGCACAAAATGAAGTAAGTAAAAAATGAGCAACTCTTGATCATTTTATAGGCCATTTGGCCGGACTTCACAAGCCAAAATAGGGCTCTTATTGTGTTCATTTGATCACATGCATTAGAGTGGAGTGTTGTAGAACAAGTGATGATTGTTTACTACTTGTTATGTCACTTTCATAAAGTAACTAAAGAGTAAAAATAAGAACAAAATCATCACCATGTAACTACTAGCCCAACCGGCCACAATGGCCTTAGTTTGGTCCATTTTGATTTTCGATATTTGTCTTACAAATACTTATTGATCATATGGTTAATTATCTTGTATAATTAAGTGTTAATTTGATCATATAACAATTATATGACTCAATTAAATAAATAATATGTACTTAACATTTTAAGTAATATTTAACCATTATATCAATATATAATGGGTCCCACAATGCTTAGTTAATTTATTTTACAACTCCTTGTAAATATAATTAACCAATTACCTCTATCTCAAAACCTCAACTAATTTAGTAATTTAACGATTAATTACTAAGTAAAATCTTATTTAATCGTATTAAAATAAGATATAAATTTATTAGTCAATTATCGAATAATTGAAAAATAAGTTTAATCGAATTTGAGTTCTTAACTCAATTTCTAACAATTAACTCTCGTACATATCGAATATATGTAATGTACTAATTAACGGTATCGTATACAAATAATTAGTTACTATTTGGATTTCATCCTTTAGGTGTGACCGAAAGGGATCAGTTGATCACCGCCGCCAAACGACAATAACGTCAAACTCTAGTCAACCAACCGTTATTGATTTACGTTAATCAACTGACTAATCATATATATAGTCAATAAATATCCCAATTATATTCCATAATAAGATTTATTATGTGGCGCACTTTTGTGGAGGACACCTACTCCAACACGAGCAATAATCATCCCATCCAAATGCAGTTCCCAATTAGTAGCTTTAAAGTAAAATGAATCAAATTCCGAAAAAACTTGGGCATAAGGAAAATGCAATACATAAATGAGATTTACACGACGACGTGGTATTAAGGACTTCACATGGATATTTCGACCCTTGTATGATCTTTAAATGACATTGGACTTCTCACGGGATAACACTCACACTCATGAAATGAACATGGCAAATATATGTGAATGTGACACTCTCCTATCTACGACTCAAGAGAATGCACCCGCAATCTAGTATGGTAAACATTCCAAATCTCACTTGACAATGCTAAACAAGAATGCACAAAAATAAGCCAAGAGAAGAGACAAAAGAAGCTAGGGGTAATGGGTGGAAGGTGGACAAACAAGTTTGGATATGTGGAGCTAAAGGTCAAGCTAACAACCATCCAAATAAGCAAAGAGTGCTCAAATAATCCAAAATCAATCCCATAGCAATAGCTCATTGAACCAAAGCAACATATGGCTCAAATTAATACTTTTACAACACAAAAAGTAACTTCCCAATTCAATTACTTCATACATATGGAATTATCATTCTCATCTTTTTTTCTTCTTTTTTTTCAACTTTTCTTTTCATCTTTCTTTTTCATTTTCTAAGCTTCTTTCTTTTCTTTTTCTATAATTTATTTTCAGTTCTTTTCTTTCTTCATTATCCAAAACCACAACGGGAATCCGTAATTATCCCGTCAACTTCACATCATCAACAATATTATAATATAAGACAAATCCCATGACAAGAGCACCCTAAACTCGCCAAGATGGTTATTAGCTCAACAAGATAGGCAATTTGGAATGTAGCTAGTCACTAGCTCAACGAAGGTAAGCAATGTTATATGTAGCTAGGAAATGGGTAATTTTTGGACAATTTATGTAAGCAAGCAAGGGAATGGCTTCTAATGCAATCATGATAGCAAAATTCATACAAAATGGAACAAAGACCATACTTGTGCGTCTAGATGTAACGCACACCAAGAGGAGAAACTACACACACCTAGATGAGACCGGGTATATATGCACCGGCCATTTGAGGGTCTACCTTACCATATATGTAGCTTACCAATGTCAAGATCAAGTCCCTTTTGTCCAAAAATCCACCCCTCACCCACTATCTCAAGACATCCCCATGAATGCAAAATCCCGACAATAAAGCATGATTCATTAGCTTAAAGAACCTACAATATAGGAAATGCAAGGAGGAATGACATTATGCAAAAGACATATGGGCGGACTTAACATCAAACTTTTAATTTCAATTTTCAAATTTTTAGATTAGATTTCTCATAACTAGACTCACTAAATCCCACCCCCAAGCTAGAACACACATTGTCCTCAATTTGTGACACAAAGATGGGCAAACAAAAACCAACAAGGGGAGATGGGATGACACATGCAGAAATAAAGGAAGGAAAGAAAGCATACTAAAGTGTAGAAGCCTCCCCCAAGCTAGCTTGAAAACGGGGTAGTCAAATCCAAGTAGCAAAGTACCTGTAAAACACAAGCTACTATAAACTAAAGCAAACTAAATGTCTAAATGTCTAACTATTACATCCAAATTGAAATTGCAATTGTCCAAAAACTGTAAATTGACAAAAACTAATTCTTTCTAATTAGCATCCTTTGTCATCTAAAAAGCATGTCAACGCTCTTAGAAGTTGAACATATTCCTGCACATGAGCAATACAAAAGCAAGTGTAAGGAATTGATAAGATTAAGGCATGATAGATCAAAGGTAAGAAAGGATAAATCTTATCAAAATGCGCATTAGAGATTTCAAAGAGAACCGACGTACTTCTCCACTCGTCAGCAAGAGATGGACCATCATGCTTAAGACCATAAAATAAACCGTTAGTGCTTAAATTATCATTATAGATGGTCTCAAATTGGTGGTATGAAAACTCAAGGTGGTAGGACTCATCAAAAATAGGGGGTTCATCCCACTTAACCTCTAAATTAGTAGCATTAAGTCTTCCATCAACTTTAAATGGATCAACTATATCCCATGTAAAAGGATTTGCAAAGGTTTCAAATGACTCGGGCAAAACCTCATCCCTTTTATTACAAACGCGCCCAACATCATCCATGGTAAGTGTGTCATTTACTACAAGGTCAATCTCATCAACATGAGTCTCTAAATGGTCAATTAGAATGCTATTAGGGGGACTTTCAACGGAGAAAGTAGGACCATCGTCATCGTCATCCAATAATTCAAAATTATTAGGGAGAAAAGACTCGCATTGGGAGGGTGGAAGAGCACAAGTAGTGATCGATCGCGCCATTTCTTCAAGCAATTGTTGGCAACGAACCAGACGCGCTTGGCGTTCTTCTTCGCGTTAGGCTACCATTTGTTGCATTTGTTGATAACAAGCAAGAATCACATAGCATTCCTCTTCGAAACCCGGTGAGGGAGGTTGTTGGCAAGCTACCTCTTGACATTGGGAAGCCATGAAATTCAAGAATTTCCAAAGCTCATCCCCTCTCTTGTAGGAGACACTACCAAAACTCATGTAAATAGCCAATTCTTGTGTCTCAAAATCCATGCTATCAAGTAGAACTTGACCCAAGTAATCCCAATCAATGACTTGTCCGAGGGACATGAGATGATCACCATAGTTATAAAACCAGTTAAGATAGTCATGAAAAGGCTCATCCTTGTGTTGTGGGTATCGGAATCCATAGTTATTCATTATGTATGGCCAAAATTAGATAGTTTTAATACCTGAAAAAGGAACTAAAACTACAAGGAAACCGTGAGAATGGTCTCAAGGAACAAGTGTTCATTAAGACAAAAGAAAACAAGATAAAATTCAACAACTAATGGCAAACAAAACCCTGCTCCTCGGCAACGGCGCCAAAATTTTATAGGCTATCGCACACTTAATCAAAGATAAATACCCTATATAGAAATGAATGTAGTAATAGGGGTCGAACACAAGGAGACGGGAATTGCTAGCAAGTTGTTATGGAGTGAATTCTATCAAGGTCGGTCACAAATTGTTTTTGGTTTGGTGATTAAAACAATAATAAAGAAAGAGTCTAGGGAGGTCGGGTCACACATGCAAATTATGTAAATGCTCAAGTCAAACTAGGAAATTGATAATAACGATAATTGTTTAGGCTTAAAAACGACCACCTCTCGGCCTTATTGTCAACCATAGATCGGGTCCTAACGAACTCTCGCTTTGGCTAGGTTGTTCTACTAACACATGCTTAGTCTAATTTAATTTTGTGCCTCTCGACTTATAGAAAGAATTAACGAATTTAATCAAAGTAATGTGATCAATAATCAAAGACTAACAATACAATGCAAGCATGTGATAGAAACAACTATTTGATATCATAACATCTCATTTCAACAATTGCAAATATTATTTATTCATGGCTTCCTTATTTCCCTAGACAAAGTAACTATTCTTGCATAATGATAACTAATCTAATAACAAATGATAAAGTAAACATGATAACTAACTAATAATGGAAATGACAAAGGAAATAACAAAACAATACAGGAAATAAAATTACCTCAACAAAGGAAATAAAACATGGAATTGAAGAACACAATGGAACTAAATAACTTGCAAATGAACTTGTAATATAAATTGAAATACCTAAAGGATTTATTTGTAACAATTAATGGGAACTAAACTATTCTAAACCTAATCTAATAACTAATGGTATTAAGTAAAAGAGTGTTTTTAGAGTGTAGAATGTTGTCCAAGATGATCCCTGAAGGACGGATTAAGGCTCCTATTTATAATAAAATAGGAGCATAACGTAAAAACATAGGGGAGTCAAACCCCGATCGGAGAAAGGTAACCCCGATCGGGGACGTAGGTATTCGGTTTTTGTCTTAATTCCGTCTTAACTTCTTGCTTTATGGTGATGCGGAATCCAATGCTTGCATATTCATGAGTCCGTCTAAGGCATCCTAGGAGTAATTTGGCATCCAATGCAAGATCTTATCTTGGGCTTTTACTCGGACTCCATTTCTTTATTTTCAAACCAACCAAAGTTGGTTTCTTCATGCTCGGGATTTCCAATTTCTTCCTGAAACGCCCCTATGCTTCCCGGAACACCTTTGCATGATCAAGACTTGCTCTTATTAGCCTCGTGAACCTGGATGAATGCTAATTTGATTGGACAAAGCTACTGAGTTCTTCATTTCCTACATAATGCAATAAAAACGCCTAAAACACGGAATTAGCTCATAAACAATAGAAGTGCAATAATCAAATAAACCGAGCTAAAATAGGGAGTAAAACTATATATAAAATGGACTCAACACCCACACCTTCTATAAACAAAAGATAAGCTATTGGGAATAGTAATTCTAAGTCTAAGAAGGTTGTCGCCTCCAACGACAAGTGTCATTATTGTGACGGTATAGGCCATTGGAAACGTAATTGCCCCAAATATTTAGGAGATATTAAGACTGGACGAGTTCTTCCAGTAGGTAATAATTCTCCCGGATTTTTATGTTATTAATATTGATCTCAACTTTTGTATTTTGATACAAGTTGTAGTTCTCATCCTCCTAATTGTATTTAGGGCATGAGAAGAAAGACAATGCAAAGCAAGCTTGAGGGGATCTCCAAGATGAGAGAGTTAAGGTAGCCACCACATAGAGCAGACCCATGGATTGGCTTGACGTTATTTTGCTATTTGTCTTCCTAGTTATTGTTGTATTTTGAATGTCGTTTTGGAACCTTTTGATTTCAGTATTAGACATGGAAAATGGTTTTTATTTCCATTTTGAAAGACAATTGTTGTACTTTATAATGATGGCTTGATTTTCAACCCAAGTCATTATACTTATGGAATTACTGTTCTTAAACTTTTTATTATACAAAGTTGATATCGTAAACATAAAGTATTGCGACTAATTGATCATATTAGAAATATAATGATTGGATCATTATAATAATCACCTAAGTTATGAATTGGGTTCACACTTATGGAATTGTGACTAAATATCACAGCTTATTTGAAATAAGAAAGATCAATTGCATAGTCAAATCGAGTTAAGAAACTCACATTTGAGGATTTACAATTCATATAAACCCTAAGACAAGATCTTTTAACGCCAACATGACTCCCTACGAGTTATGGAAGGGATAAGAACCCTAAATTTATTTAAGACATGGATAGAGATCTAAGTATTTTAGCTTTAGATAGAACAAGTCTATTGAGAAGGTAGAATACAAAGTCTAAACAATGAAGTCTACTATACATCGTTCATAGTTATTACGAGCATTTTACCTCATTAAACCTAGAGAACAACGCTGTTTGTGGCTCATGGTACTATCCTTAAGAAAATAGGTGTATTTTAAAAAGGATAGAGTGGGAGAAAATTTTCCACAAACTCATTTTTGTAGAGAGAGACAAGAGAAAATGTTCTTAAGTCGTCCAAGGTTAGAGGCTAGTAGTTTAAAATTTTACTTTTTGAAAGTGATAAAGATATGATCTATTAAATGGTCGTTACTAAGTTCCAATTCAAATTTGTTGCATAAGAGCCCTACGATCCAAGATGAATTCTATGCATATAAATAAATTTAATAGAAGAGGGTTGGACCTCTCTAGCGTAAATAAAACCTTAAGATAATGAATTGCATATATAGACATTCATATGTCTACATGTTTAAGTTAACATATAACCATCTTTGAGATCCAAGTTATCATTACTAGACCTCATTGAAAGTATACGTATGACAAGTAGTTGTTAAAATCACCTTTCTGAATGGGTATTTAGAGAAGGGGTGACACAGACACGTAAATTGTCATACAAAGCTTAAGAGATCAAATTTGTGATCCTAAGTAAGCGCTTAAGAGGTTTTAATGATCGTTTCATTATATGAGAGAATGGTTTTCTCGAATTTTCGAAGACCATGTTTATACATGAAGTTAAGTGGGAGTTAAAACTATCATGTATGGACATGAAGTTAATTGGGAGAAAATTGTCTTCCATGACTTGTATGTAAGAGACATATTAATCATTGGGAATGATGTACTGACATTGTCTTCCGTGAAGCAGTGTTTGGGAAATCAGTTCTAGATAAAAGACTTGGAAGATGCATATCGCATCTTAAGTATCCAAAATCTATAGTGATAGATGAGAGAGGATATTTGCATCAAGATAAGCATCTTATATTGATAATATCCTTTATCTATTTCAAGAAAGTTGAGTATGTTATTCATATTGATGAAAGTAGGATCACTATGAAACAGTCATAGTCATCCACTGAACCTAAGGGTTGTTGATCACATGATTACTAATGTTTCCGCCATTAGATCTGTCATGTATGCCATGATATGCACATACCTTAATGACTTGATGTGATACACGGGTTTCGCGATCCTTTCCAAAACTGGCGATACACGGGGTACCACGGATGGAGAAACGAGGGACAAACGTAAAAACATGCATTTGTGGAGTCGCCACCAAATTTTGTGGGAATTTGGAACCGTTTGAATACTTTATGTCATGTCAAGACACAAAGAAATTACATGAACACTAAGAACTCGTTAACCTTAGCATTATATGTCTAGAATGACTCTCGTGGATGCCAATGAACACGGATGTTCACAGAGATCTGGAGTAAGGGGTGAGGGTAGGTATTAGGAAGTTCTTTTGATCGAACACCTAATCTCGCCTGCCTCTATAGCGGCCTCTACTAATGATTAGGGAAACTCTTTTGTTAACGACTTATTGTCGGTTATATGCATGCAATGCAACATTCATGTTTTATTTCTAGCATGTGAGCTTAGACTATGTCGGTTGAACATGAAGGTTAACAATTAATTATTTCAAATTGGGATTTCGGATTGATTGGCATGTGAGAATGCAAGTAATTCAATCATACAATGAATCAATAGAACTATAAAAGAAATATTACAATTGATTACAACGAATATGGGATCTATGTTGGAAATATGTTTGAAAGATTAACCGAAATAAAGAAAGAATTAATAAAACTAAACGAACCATATTAGCAGTGATATTAGGGATAATAGTCAGTTAATTACCTAATGAAACTACGTCAAAGCGAACCAGGAAGTTCAGAGACAAAAACCTGCCTGAAACAGGCGCATCAGAAGGTGCGTCCTCTGGAAGAGGCGCAGCACTCTGTGCGTATGTTCCTATGTTGGGTTCTGGCTGTAAAGCCAGAATCGCAAACAGTTAGTGTTCGTCGGTGATTTACGGTTTATTAATGATCTACAAGTTGAACTTAAGTTATTTAATAGATTAAATTACACTAGTTATATCAAAGACGAATCTAGAGATTAAATATAGACGGATCTAACCTCTAAATACACAATTTGATAGATGACAAAAAACCACTAATATTGATTATTAGGGATTCAAGTCAAGACAAACGTACTAAATAATACTCCCTCCTAGTCACTCATTTCTTCCCCTTTATTTCCCTTTTACACAAAAATTAAGGAAATGAATTTGAACCACACAAAACACACTACCCCACATACAGATGAATTTAGACCACACAAAACATACAACCCCACATCCAAAAAGGGAAAGAGGGAAGAAAACCTGACTTACCCAATAAGGAAAGAGGGAAGAAATGACCGACTAGGAGGGAGTATGTAATAAGAAAACTAAATGAAATAATGAAAGACTAAAAAACGATTTTGAGAACGATTTTGACATAAATCCGACATGAATCTTACATTAATTAAAATAAAGATACAATAAAAAAAAGATGGGATAAAACACCCTCGGACTTGAGGTGAACATAAGCTTGGTCTTGGCTCACTTGGAGACGGATGAGCGTAGCTAGGATTTGATCATTACCATCTTGGTTTGGTGCACGAGTATATGCTTGACTAGCTCTTGACATCTTGGAAACTGAGTAAGAGACTGACGACGAATCAGAACACGATCGACCAATCTAGCACACTTACTCAAAAAGACTCGACTTGTGAAGTGGGAGTGTGTCACTGTGTCTAAGTGAATTTTAAAAATGACGAATCTGGAAATGAATCACGACTCGAAGTGGAGAACGACTCGACTTGTGGAGTGGGAGTCTGTTAGGTTCATATACCCACTTAAGACACATCTTAAGTAATGCTAATTAACATTTTAATTAGCTTTCAAGATCTAGTGCATGCTTACTATATAAATCGAAATAGAGAAAGAAAAGTGTTCGTCACATTGAGTTTGAATCGAGTATGGGTAGAAGTACAGGACACCTTCTTGTACTTGTTCTTGAGCTAGATGATTTAGGATGAATTTCCAAAGTTCCAAGAGTAGGAACCATCCTATAAGTTGCACCTAGACTATCCCTTGAATCACTCAACTATTGATTTACTAGTATAATAATCAAGTACCCTTAAAACCGTATGACACTCGAAATTTCTACCTTAGAAATGTCGAGTTCAAGCTACAAACACAAGTTCTATGAAACTTCTAAAGTTTCTAAGTACCTTGGGAAGGGCGGGCATGCTATTTTATTTTTGCCTTATCAAAGCTCTAGGGTGGCTATAGGTATTTAGGCTAGTAATGATTATGCCTAATCTTGATTAGAACAACATTAAAGCCTAAACACTACCCTACACTTAAGCAAAACCGGCTTTGATGTGTAATATGGACTCCATTTTACATTTTGTGATTTTGTCATTTGTCACCCATGTGACATGTTGTGACAACCCTCGCGAATGCGGAAATAAAATATAACAAGCATGTGATTTATATAGCGGAAAATATGGTATTTTTAAAAAATTTTACATGCTAAGATAAAAATACGAGGAATGACAAATAAATACAAACTAAAATAGAATATACTACAAAGAGACGGAAGTCTCTCAAAATGTTATCAAATCTCAAAGTTGTTTAGCAACTAGCTAATAAACGTCTAGGGGTGATTCGTCAAGACCAACGCCCGCTAGCTCACACCCGAACCCAAAATACAACAAGCAAAATCCATCCAAGCAAGCAACCTGTTCATCCATGAAAAACATGAATGCCACAGTCAGTGGGGAGTAACTCCGGGTTCTCCCAGCCATATCACAAATAACATACTTAAACGGAAATACGAAAGTAGAAGCATACATATATAAATATACATGTGAAATACGAAAAGGATAAATAGGCAATTCAATATATAAGGATATCGGTACATGAAGTACAAAACCGTAACCATCATATTATAGATAGACTCGGGGAAGACACTCTTAGGCAACCATACACTCACTAGGGCTTGCATCTCACCGTTAGCGGCATAAGCTTGATAAGATTGAGACTCGACAAACAAACCATGACAAGTCATAAAATGATCACAAATAATCAATCATATAATCATCCATCCAAACGTAAAAATACGTTGACAACATCTCTCACGGTAAATGACACGCACTAGCACCGTATACATGGCAAGAATGATTAAAATCGCATCCACGGGATGACATTTCCCTGAATGCATACACGATTCAACATTTCGTATATGTAGACTAATTTCCTCCTAATAGAACGACGATATAAATATCCGGTCCTAGTCTAAACCTGGCCAGACTCTCGGAATAACATTTTTCGATTCGACATGCGATGACATTTCGCATCCAAGACTCGGTCAAACATAGAAGACGAGTACCCCAAATTCAGTCAACCTTCACGAAAGAGGCGGAAAAGAGCAAAACAATCATAACAAGCGGTACGCTACATGCAATGACACCACCTCGCAAGTATACAACATTTGACGGCCGGGTCGATCAACGCAAAGCGTTCGCCTCCCAACAACGTCGTCATATGCCCACTAACACATGTAATTAAGCAGTAAGGATATACTCCTCGTTCCAAAATTCCAGCCTTACAAACGAAGAGGTAGCCGGGGAATGAGAGTACAAAGCACTTAACAATTAGTGCTCAAGCCATAACATGTGTAAAACCGACTCAAAGTGGGATATATGAAAAACCGTCACAAAACATGAGAATAGGGAATTATATAAATTCAACTATGATAAAATATGAATCAATACATGATACATAAGCATTAAAACAAGTTTATGAAGCATAATAAATAAGAAACATAGATCCTCTCTCGAAACAACATGTTTGGAAACCAACTAAAACAAGGGTCCACTTCAAACGGTCATAACTAGAGTTCTAGACTTTCAAATGCAGAAATTTTAACTGGCGGTGATAGCTTATCCTCTTACGGTTTCAGCGGTAGGTCACAAGCCCAAAACAAGCAAGTAACAAAGGATATATGATCATTTTACGAAAAGGAGTCAGTGCAGTGAGTCCCAGCCGGTCAGGGGGACCGGCGGCCATGTACCCGGCTGGGACATCAACAACAAACGAAAATCAATCAAAAATATAGTGAATTCCCAGCCGGTCAGGGGGACCGGCGGCCGGGTACCCGGCTGGGAACAACACTACACCCGAGAACAACATAATAAACATCCATTTTCAACAATCATCAATAAATACTATCAACTATCAATAATCATCAACAATTATCAACAAACAACAACCATCATCAACAAACACAAATTCTATGAATACCAATCCTATCCTAATTACGTTTACTAACATCAAAAACACATTAAAACACGTAATGATATCGAGTAACCCTTCACCGTTACCTTTACGCGTCTTCAATCGATTTCTAAGCCTTCATCCACTAGATAGTAATCCTTATCGGGGTCTTGAAGGTCTCCACCTATACAAAGACGACAAAAGATGAATATAATTCACCTTTGAGAAAGACTGAAAAATTGAAAATGAGAAAGACGGTAATTTTATTACCACATAAGGTAGAGGACGATGAGAGCGGAAGATTAAGACAAAAAGTAGAGGATTTGAGTGAGTAAAGGATAAGTAGTGATGAATTTGAGTTGATCCATTAATGGAGTTAGGGTTTTGGTGGTTTGTATGAGGAAGAAGAGTAAGTGGAAAAAAAAATGAGGGAGTTAGGTTATAAGGGTAAGTGAGTGGAGAAATATGGGGGAAAAAGCCCAAAAGCGCCTTAAGGCGTAACTCACACGGAATTTCGAGTTGAGTCCGAATACGAACTCGGATTTGCTAAATTAGACACGGAAAACTAAGTTCTAGACTAAAACTAAAGTTACGCTGAAAAGTATCCGTATAAAATTTTTAAATTACAAATAGGGTACATTTGCGGGTGTTACATGTTATCTTATAATATAAATATGTATTTAACAAGTTTAAATACAATTTCATGTCAAATAAATTAAACTTAACACTTTAAATAATAATTTATTATCAAATATATATAAATGGGTCATCTCATATTTGGTTGACATGATCTACAACTAATTGTAATTATGATCAACCAATCATGCTTCTCAAATGTTTCATAAACATTAAGCATTCTTAGTAATATAAAAATTAAATTACTAAATTGAATCTTATTTAATCATATTACAATAAGATATAATTCTCACTAATTATACAAACTTTGTTTTAAGGAATTAATTAATCTGTATCGTTATACAATTAATTAACTTTCATGATTATGGAATCGTTCTTTCGGTGTGACCTCAAGCGATCAACTGATGACCACCGTCATATGACAGTAATGTCAAACTCTAGTAAGTCAATCATTACCGATTAATGTGGACCATTTGACTATAATATTAATAATCCCTTTGTATTCTTGCTAATGAGATTTAATTAAGTGATCTCACTATTATTGAAGATACTTACTCCAACAGAGTGTGCCACTGTGCTAAGTGAGTATGGAAAATGACTAGTTTTAAAATGCTTGTCCTAGACAACCGTAGTGTGGTTGTAGGAGTGTTGACTCGAAGTGGAGAAATGATTTTGACTAGAAACTTGGACAGCGTTTCGACTCATTTCGCGCTACTTTAGGCCACCTTTGAAAATGCTTTACATTTTTAAAAAAGATTTTGATTTTGATCATTTTTTCATGATTTATTGACAAAGTTGTGATCATGCAAGGGTTATACACATCTAAACAGGCAGAATAACTGCATGCTGAGTGCATTTAAAATGGTTTTGGCTTAAAGGGTGGGTTGTCATACTAAGCAATTAAACCCAAGGTCTGTGGAGAGGTCCGCGCCAAACATGAGTAAGGCCGGTTCCTAGTCCATTCGCTCGATTAGTGAAAGCCCTTGGTGCTAACATGAGTACACACCGCGGTATGGTTGAATGTCAATCGTTATCCATCCTTAGGCCCAGATAAGAAGTTGGACCGTCCAGACATGACGATTGGTCGAAAAGGTTGGGTTAGACCTAGGAAGGTGTAACACCCCACGTTTGTTGAAGAGGTCCATTGATAGGCTTAAATGACTAGTGCTTAAAGGGTTTGAAAGTACTACTCATATCAACAAAGTGCACTTTCTTTTCTGGTCATCCATGCAAAAGAACTCAAAAGTTAAGCGTGCTTGACTGAGAGTAGTCTTAGGATGGGTGACCGCCTGGGAAGGTTCCCGGGATGTGCATGAGTGAGGACAAAATGCGCTGGAAAGGACCCGTGTTGATCTGTGGGCCATGTACACAGCCTGGAGAGCTATCATGAGTGACCGCTCCCGACCCAAGGTTTGGGCCGGGGTGTTACAAATGGTATCAGAGCAACCTTGCGACCGTGTGGTGATGGAGGCAGTTGTTATACGCTCCATTGTGATCACCCACCTAGCGGGGGAGGATTCTGGGTTAGCGGTTATGCTCCCAGGCGCAACGAGGACGTTGCGTTCTTCAAGTGGGGGTGATTGTAACACCCCACGTTTGTTGAAGAGGTCCATTTATAGGCTTAAATGACTAGTGCTTAAAGGGTTTGAAAGTACTACTCATATCAGCAAAGTGCACTTTCTTTTCTGGTCATCCATGCAAAAGAACTCAAAAGTTAAGCGTGCTTGACTGAGAGTAGTCTTAGGATGGGTGACCTCCTGGGAAGGTTCCCGGGATGCGCATGAGTGAGGACAAAATGCGCTGGAAAGGACCCGTATTGATCTGTGGGCCATGTACACAGCCTGGAGAGCTATCATGAGTGACCGCTCCCGACCCAAGGTTTGGGTCGGGGTGTTACAAAGGCCGAATAAAACGACCTAGGAAGTTCGAGTAATGCGAACCGACAACTGTCTCATACATACTATTCTCTAACCTTGTTCAAGTTTCACCCTGGGTAACACGTAAGTGTATTTTACCCAGCGCAGTCGCTAAACTATGATACACGGGTTTCGCGATCCTTTCCAAAATTGGCGATACACGGGGTACCACGGATGGAGAAATGAGGGACAAGCATGAAAACACGCATTTGTGGAGTCGCCACCAACTTTTGTGGAAAGTTGGAACCATTCGAATACTTCATGTTATTATGTCAAGACATAAAGAAATGACATGAACACTAAGAACTCGTTACCCTTAGCATTCTATGTATGGAATGACTCTCGTGCATGCCAATGACCACGGATGTTCACAGAGATCTGGAGTAAGGGCTGAGGGTACGTATTAGGAAGTTCTTTTGATCGAACACCTAATCCCGTCCGCCTTGATAGCGGCCTCTACTAATGATTAGGGAAACTCTTCTGTTATCGATGTGTTGTCGGTTATATGCATGGAATGCAACATTCACGTTTTAACCCCAGCATGTGAGCTTAGACTATGTCGGTTGAACATGTAGTTTAGCAATTAATTATGTCAAATTGGGATTTAGGATTGATTGGCATGTAAGAACGCAAGTAATTAAATCATACAATGAATCAATAGAACTATAAAAGAAATATTACAGTTGATTACAACGAATATGGGATCTATGTCGGAAATATGTTTGAAAGATTAATCAAAATAAAGAAAGAATTAATAAAACTAAACGAACCAGATTAGCAGTGATATTAGGGATAATAGTCAGTTAATTACCTAATTAAACTACGTCAAAGCGAACCAAGAATTTCAAAGACAAAAACCAGGCCGGAACAGGCGCAGCAGAAGGTGCGTCCTCTGGAAGAGGCGCACCACTCTGTGCGTCTGTTCCTAAGCAGCCAGAATCGCAAACAATTAGTGTTTGTTGGTGATTTACGGTTTATTAAGGATCTACAAGTCGAATTTAAGTGATTTAATAGATTAAATTACACTAGTTATGTAACAACCCGAAAAGTACCCAATTTTTCTAGTAAAATTTCTTAAGGATACTTTTCAGCAAGGTTAAGTTTTTAAAATAGAATTTATTGTTTCGAGTCGTATTTTGAAATTCCGAGTTCGTATTTGGAATTTCTGAGAGATTTCATGAAAATCCCGTTTTAGTCATCTTTGACTTTTCTTGACTTTTAAGTCGTCTTTGACTTTTCTTGACTTTTTAAAGTCGTCATTGACTTTTCTTGACTTTTAAGTCGTCATAAACTTTTCTTGACTTTTAAGTCATCTTTGACTTTTCTTGACTTTTAAGTCGACTTTGACTTTCGTTGACTTTTTCCCGACTCGCCTTATAAGTTTGAAGACCGAAATTTTATTTAAAAAAATAATATTTTTGATTTATTTTTATTTAGATTTATTAAGATTTATCATAATTTAATATAATTATTTTGAATTTATTCGGAATTCAAGAATAACTTTTACGGTTTTAACCCAAACGTCATTTAACTATTCCCGAGTCATCTAAAATCCCGAAACAAACCCGAAACCGACTTTGGCATGAGTCACACGCCCATGTCATCCTTTTCCACTCACTTTTGGATATTTTCATTATTTTGATTAATCTAATAATAATATCTTAGATATTTATTACTTTATCGATCCGTTAACTTAAACGCCGCAAATCGCTTCAAAAACAGACCCGATTCCTCACCTATCCACACGGCTCTTTGCTCTCTAATAGGCCTTGATATTTTCATTTCTTTTCATTAATATAACATAATATCTAGATATTTAATTTAATTACCTTAATATCTAATTAATTACCGTAATATAATTATTAAACCCGAGTCAATTCCGTAACAACAATTTCAAAACCCGACTCAATACTCCCTCTATATGTACACGGCTCACACTCCATCATTACTCACTAACAACTTTTCATTTTACAACAAATCAAATTAAGATCAAATTGATCGTTCTTCATCGTTCTTGAACGTTCTTCGTCGTTCTTCATTTGTTCTTCGTCGTTCTTGAGCAAAATCATCATAAAACCTTCATTTCTTAATTAAATCCGTCCTAACTTATATTTCTAGAATCTCCTCTTCGCTCTCCATCTTCAGTACGGTTTATTTTCAATTCCGTCAAAATCGTTTTCATCATTTAATTATGGAAAATCAAGTTTAAGTTCTAATAATGTTTTTCTTGTCATTTCTTATAGGGGAAAATTTTGAAGACGAGTTTGGAGACTCGTATATTTTGGGTGAAGATTAGTAGACGGGTTTCTTATTTTTCTTTACTTCTTATTTTGGTGCTACTTGATTTTGCTAGCTAGGTAACGATTCCGAGTTACTCGACGATTTAATGTTACATAGCTTTTGTTTCTTTTGTTTTTTGGTTCATACTTTTAGTTTTTGTTCATGTTGTTGTTATTTATGGATTTTTGGTAGTATCATGATAAGTAGTTGTTTTTATCATGTTGTATGAATTTATAATAAGTTTAGTGTTCTTGACATATTTCTATGATTTGTCAAAATCATGATTTTTGTATGATGATGGTTGAATTGGATGTTTAAAAATGGATGTTGTTAATTAAAACATGTTAGAATTTATTTGGAAATGGGGGTTGATTGAACCGTGGGGAAGTGGCTGGAAACCGGACCCAACCAGCCGGTTCAGGCCCGGTCCAGACCGGTCTGGGTTGGT